>PVJN01048982.1:0-15402 GCA_004026805.1 Lasiurus borealis
CCTCCTGGAGCCTCCTCGGAATTTTTGGAAAGGAGGAAAGTAACTTTGTTATTGTAAGAAAAGACACCAATAAATTACAGATCCGCTGCCTAGAATTCTGAGCCTCGCTCCCCGTGTAACTGATCCTCGGGGAAGTTTAGACTCTGGCGTTGGCCCTGCAGCCTGGATAGCTGTGACCCACAGCTGCTCCGGGGCTGGAGCCCCGACTGAAATCTCTCCCGAGCGGCTGGACGGCTCTCTGCTCCAGGTCTCTGAGCAGTTCGGCTGGGGAGGCCGGGTAGTGTTACTTGGAACTTTGGATTTCCTGCCGTTTGGAAGTCGAGACCCCTCGTTCCAATGAGAAACATGTGAGAGGCGCCTCCAGATGAAGAGCTGGTGAGCCGGCTGCCCCTGTACTCAGCGGGCTTCTGAGCGCCTTCTCCTCTTCCATGTCCGTCAGCCTCTTTGTCTCAAGGGTCTGTCAGTCAGGGACTGGCCTGGGGACCTGGCTCCTTGTCTGGCCAGGGTCCCTGAGGAAGAAGTCCGGCCCAAGGGGCTTCTGCAGCAGGGGGCACAGCGTGCTCTGTGCTGCTCTCCCAATGCCCTTGTCAGGCAGGTGCCCCGGGATGGTGCCCAGGGAGCTAAGATGGTGCAGAGGAGACACAGGGAGAAAACTAGGGACCTGAGACTGAAGAGAAGGGGTGTGTGAACGTCAGGGCCACAAGTAGGGGGTATACAGGGGTGTAGAGGAAAAGGAAAGAGAACATGGTACAGGGTTTAAGGACACCCCTGCGCTTCTTCAGAACTAACACCAGCAGGTCGGAGTTGCAGGGCCACGGGCATCTCCCCGTTTTAAGAATGACCTTTCCCGCGCTAACGGCCGCCTCGGGAAGGGATGATCTTCCCGGCACCGGCAGGATTCAATGGCTGCCAATGACCAGGAGCGGTCCAGTGCCTGAACTGGGGGGGCTCCGTTACAGGACCTCGAGGCTCCTTACAGCCCGCACTTGTGGCTCTGTGCAGCCGCCTTAGCAGTGACCGGCAGCAGGCCGGGGGACCAGGGCTGGGAGGCAAGGCGAAGGCGACCCCTGTCCTTATGAACAGAGATGCTTTTCCTTTCACTCGACAAATGGCCACTTAAAAAAAAATTCACTTTAATACTCTCTCTTGATGATTTGAGATGATACGTTGCACTATTTATGTAGAGCACATGGTTGTTCTATATATATATATATATATATATATATACACACACACACACACACACACATACACACACTATATTTTTATTGATTTCAGAGAGGAAGAAGGGAAAGGGAGAGAGAGATAAGTACATCATGATGAGACAGAATCATTGATTGCCTGCTTCCTGCACGCCCCCTACTAGGGATGGAGCCTGCAGTCTGGGCATGTGGCCTTGACTGGAATCAAACCCAGGACCCTTCAGTCTGCAGACCGATGCTCTAACCACTGAGAAAAACAGGCTAGGGCTGATTGTTTTTTTTGTTTTTGTTTTTTTAACGTGGTTCCCCAGTAGAGAACTCTGGCAGGAACACGTGAAAGGTCTGGCGTGTGCTGTGTGGACCTGAGTTCTCACCAGAGCGGGACAGGGACACGGGGGAGGCGTCCGCCCTGGCTGCAGAGTGTCTGCAAAGCTGCTCACCCCCTGACCACCTGCAACCTCCGCTGCACCTTCCTGTGAGGCCACGGGGCCAGCTGCACGGAAAGAGGCAGGGGCGGAGCAGGGAGGAGGCAGGATGCTCCTTGGACGGTTTTCAGGCATTCGATTCTTTCGCTGTCAGGCAGAGTCCAGCTTTGGCGCCTGCAGGGGCCTGGAGTCAGCTTCTTCCACTGGGTCACTGGTCAGCAGGAGTCCGTCCTCGGTGTGGGTTGTGGAGGACGCAGGCCGTTCCTGCTTCAGATTCCACAGGCCCCCGACATCTCCGGGGTGTCAGGGGTGGTGAAGGACGCTGCTCCACAAAATCCTCTCGCAGCCTGACGCATCCCCAGAATATCCCTCTTCTAAACAGCGTTTGTTGAAAACCTGCTCGGCTCATTCCTCAGGCACAGAGCTAGAGAATGTTCAAATAAACATTCAGCCCTGCTAAGACATTTCTGTTTTCACACGACAACCACCATATTAACAGACATCGCCAGGGTGGCTTTCAATCAGGATGATGTCTGCCTCGGTGACACAAGTCCCGAGTTTTTCAAAAGAAGCGGGAGCAAGACTTGTGTTTTTGGTTAAAGGTGTGGACATCCAAAGAAAGTGGAGCAGATGGATAGGGAGGTTCCGGTGGGGGGAGGTGGGGGAGGGGGAGAAACAGGATGAGTAGGACCATGGAAAGGCATCAACGGATTCAGTCTGTTTGTTTGTTCTCAGTGAACACTTGCCCTGGCCCCTGACGTCTTACAGCACCCTGAAAAATTACTAACATCCCAAACACACTTCCCCACGCGGGCACTGTGCAAAGCGTTTTACTCAGTTACCCTATAGAACAGTCGCTGTCCTCCTCCCGGTTTGGAGGTGACAACACGGAAGCTGAGAGGTTAAGTAATTTCCCCAAGACTGCACAGCTAGGACGAGCTGGAGCAGGAGTTTGAACCAAGACAGTGGTTTCCAGGCTCCAGATCCGGTCCCTGACATGACCTCTAGGGGAAGGGCATGGCCCCGGATTGTAATTATCACTGCACTGGGAGACCCGAGGGAGGGCCTTGGGGCTCAGCCGTCCACACTGTAAGGGCTCCGGGAACATCCCTTGAATGCGGAATGAATGCACTGATTTGTCCCCTGAAATGAATCCACAGAGCAGGCTGCATGCCTGGTCCACTTCCGCAGGCCCTGGTGCCGGGGCGGGACCAGAACCCAGGTCTTCCCCGGGTGTTTGAGTGGCCCCCTGTGGCGCGAGGGAGTCTGCCTCGCTGCGTCCGGTGGCTCCACTGAATGCTTGTCCTCTTGCACGCAGCTGAAGAGAGACAAGGCTTTGATGAACAGCTTCCAGGACGGGCTGACCTACTCGGTGTTCAAGACCATCACGGACCAGTTCCTAAGGGGTGTCGATACCAGAGGAGAATCAGAGGTCAAGGCTCGGGGCTTTAAGGCTGCTCTTGCCATTGATGTCGCCGCCAAGCTCAATGCCATCGACAACCACCCCATGAACAAGGTGCTGGGCTTTGGGGCCAAGTACTTGAGAGAGAACTTCTCGCCGTGGGTGCAGCAGCACGGTGGATGGGTGAGTGCACACCGTTTACCAATGAGTCTTCCCAGATTGCACAGGGGACGGGACGGGATGCTTGAAGGTTCTTTTTTAAAAAAAAAAAATTATTTTTTTGATTTTTCAGAGAGGAAGGGAGAGGGATAGAAAGTTAGAAACATCAATGAGAGAGAGACATCGATCAGCCACCTCCTGCACACCACCTACTGGGGATGTGCCCACAACCAAGGTACATGCCCTTGACCGGAATCGAACCCAGGACCTTTCAGTCTGCAGGCCGACACTCTATCCACTGAGCTAAACCGGTTTCGGCAGAAGGTTCTTTTTAAAGCAAAGGGAACACATCCGTGAAGCAGTTCTCATGGGTTTAGGACACGTGAGTGGCAAGAGATAGATCCCATTGATGGGAACATATTTTTAGCGATTATCTTCATCGTCAATAAATATTTACTGAGCTCCCAAAGGGTACATGGGGTATGTGTGTCGGGGGGGAGAGGGACTGGACAGCTAGAACAGGAAATGAGGAGATGTTGAGAGATGAAATGTTTAGATAGATATCGTTTCTGCGCTCACAAATGTTGCAGGCGGCGGACGTCTGGCAGTGAGTCAGAGAGGCAGGCCCTTTCTCCTCTCAGAGGCTGAGAGTGTGGGGGTAATCCTCAGGCAGAGATTCAGGGTAACAGTGACATTTTTGTCATTACTGCTTTGACCCAGAATTTTGACAGGGACATTTTGATACAAACTAAAAAGCAAACAGTGAAATTTTCATCTGTTTTAAATAACTTGATATTAAACAAAATAGACACACACACACACACACACACACACACCAAGCCTCAGCCTCAACCCCTCCCTCATCCTTTATCCCCACTCCTTGAAATTTCCTTCAAACTTTCATGTTCAAATGGCCTCATCAGGTCAACCTGTCAAATGCGATGCTCAGAGCTTTAAATTCCAGGAGATAGGCCTTTGCCCACATTGTCACGGTTGTTGTTAGTTCTTTTTCCGCTAGAATGCTCCAGGGCCAGCAGCAGGGTTGAGTCTCTTTGAGGGGTGGCCAGCCTGACCCTGGGGCCTCCAAACAGGCTAGGTCTCTCGGAAACCAGGGAGAAAGTACAGCCAATCTTGCCTAAGGGACTGAAGGGCCCTCGATGGTCCTCAGTGAATGCCAATTAAGCTACACCATCTTCTGTTCTTTCCTATTTCCCACTTTTGTACAGATATGGCTGATCGGAACAACTGAGGCTCTTAAGTGTTCTAAATTCAAGCTGCCTTCGCTCATGCTAAGAGGATAGAGATCTAGATATTATTTCAGCTTTATTCTTTCTTCCAGGAATTCCTCCCTGAGCTCTTCCTCTGCCCTAAAGCCTTTCGCAGCTCAAGATCCTCACCAGCCTCTGAAACTCTCACGACCCTTCATGTTTGCACTGTCATTATAGATCAGAAATCACCACCATTTTTCCAGAGTGATTATAAGTATCCATTGGGTTCACAGGTCAATTCTCAAAAGTCTATTTCATTAATGTAGCTCAAATGCCAAAAGTGTTCTAGAAAAAAACGGTGGTTCCACACGAAAAGCACAAGCAAGAAAAGAAAAAACACACTGGACTACATCAAAATGAAAAAAAACTTTTTTGTTTTAAGGGCCATCATCAAATGAAAAGACAACCCACGTCATGGGGGAAAAATATTTGCAAGTCGTATACCTGATAGGAGCCTTATATTCCAAATGTGCAGTAAACTCTTAAAACTCAACTATAAAAAGACACTTAGCCTAATTTTTTAAATAGGCATTGTATTGAAGAGACATTTCTCCGAAGAAGATATACAAATGGGCCAATGAGCATATGAAAAAAGTCTCGCTTGACTTCAGCTTTGGGGAATTGCAAATCCAAACCACAATGAGATGCCATTTCACACCCACTAGCATGGCTAAAATAAAAAAGACAAGTTTTGATGAGGACAGGAGAAATTTGAGCCCTCCTACATTGCTGGTTGGATTCTAAAATGATCCAGCCTCTTTGGAAAATGATTTGGCGGTTCCCCAAAATGTGCAACATAGAGTTACCAGTTCCACTCTTTGGTACATCTCCAAGAATACTGAAAAACAAATGTTCCCATAAAAACTTGTACATGAACATTCATAGCAGCATCCATTATTTATAAGCCGGAAAGAGGAAAGAACCCAAATGTTCATCAATAATGAATAATGAATAGAAAAACCAAGTGTGGCATATTCAAACAATGGAATATTATTCAGCCACAAAAAGGAATGAAGTACTGACAGATGGGTGAACCTTGAGAACCATTATCCTAAGTGAAAGCAGACAGCCAAAGGGCCATCTATTGTATGATTCCATTTACACAAAATGTGCAGAATAGGCAAATCCATGGAGACAGATTAGTGGCTTCCTGGAGCTTTGCGGGGAGGGAATGGGGAGTAACTGCTAATGAATAGGAGTTTCTTGTTTTTTTTAATAGATTTTTATTGATTTTTAGAGACAAAGGAAGGGAGAAGGATAGAGAGATAGAAACATTGATGAGAGAAACATCATTGGTTGGCTGCCTCCTGCACACCCCCTGCTGGGGATTGAGCCTGCAACCTTGGCATAGCGGCACAGCGCTCTGACCAGCTGAGCCACTGGTCAGGATGCTACCATGAGATTCTAATTTACTCCTTGACCCTTTTTCCTCACCTTTGACATAGTTACCCTGAGGTCCTGTGACCTCACACATCCTCCAGCCCTCCGAAAGGAGAAGTTTGTAAAGGAAAGTTATCAATCGTTTCATATCTATTCTTTTGAATGTTAAGGAACAGCATCAAAGTCTTTACCTATCTAGCCTGTTAGCGCTGGGTGTGTAACCTAAGTCTTTAGCTGGTGTTTTCCTTTCAGGGACACCGAGGATGCCAGTCACCCACCCCAAACCCTGCTAGGCTCTCTGATCCCAGGGTCATCCCTGGGAGAACAGAGCCGAGTTAACAGGCATATGTTTTCACTCACTTGGAATTTTAAGAATCTGTCTCTCTTTTTTCCCCCCTCCAGGAAAAGGTACTTGGGATATCCTTTGAAGAAGTAGACTGAAACATCATCGGAAGACGTGTAATCTGGAAAACTCATTGGCCAGCTGCGGTCCTGTGGACATGGGTCTCAGCATAGACTCCAGGAGAAAATGAAAGTGTACAAGGCAGATGGCACATTATTCTCAGGAACCAAGAGCATCAGGAGAGGCCCTGTTTGTGTCCAGCTCACAGACAGCAGTAGCGTGGCCTTGCGAACCCATGTTCTTCAGGCCCTCCACTGAGTGTGTAAGGAAATCCTGAAAGACAAGTGGTAACTCTCCCCATTCCTGAGAACAGACACCGCCACCCTGCCTCGGTGGCCACCGTAGGGAAAGTGTGTTATTCTGACCTCATGGGGGCGCAATGATAAACTGCATGTGCCTACTCTTTGGTTTCCAGTACTATTTATTTTTAAGCCACGCTTTGGAAGGCCTAATGACAAGGTTGCAAGCCCATCTTTAGGAAGATGTTGCTGTTCATGTTAGTAGACATTAACTCCAGAGACTCAAGTGTATCGCTAGATCCACTAGTGTGGGGAAATACTACCATATCTGACTTTTTTTACTCATTTTCCTGGGAGAATTCTGTGGTTGAAAAAATTCCGTTTGGCAGGACACCATTACTCCTGTTGCCCTCACCTTTCAGTGACCCTGCCTCTGCCTTTCAAGGTCTTTGGGACTTTTATTATTTTTTAAGGGAATGTAATGATTAGTAGCTGGTAAAATAAATATGCGGAAAGCCACTGTCCTAAGAGTATCTTGTAGTTAAAATAAGCAATATGTAATAGTACAAAAATTCCTGTCAGGATCAAATGAGTTAATTTACATAAAAGTGTTTAGAACAGTGCTCGGAACTTAGTGCCAAGTGTTCACGCATGTCCCCTGCTATGTGCCGCCCAGAGCTAAGCTGGAAATTTCTCTCCTCTCGAAGCAGTCACTGGTGGTTTTCCTGAAAATGATACTCCTCAGAATGAAGTCTCTTAGTAAGTAAAATATGTCCCATAAAAAGTATTTAAGACATACAACGTTTTAAAACACAAATTATAGGGTCTTACAAATTTTTGGATCTCTGGCACTCAACACAGAGCCTGACATGAAATAGGTATTTAATAAAACTATTATAAAATAGGTATTTAATAATATATATATCTTATTGATTTTTTTTTACAGAGAGGAAGAGAGATAAAGAGTTAGAAACATCAATGAGAGAAACGTCTATCAGCTGCCTTTTGCACGCCCCCTACTGGAGATGCGCCCACAACCAAGGTACATGCCCTTGACCGGAATTGAACCTGGACCTTTCAGTCCTCAGACCAATGCTCTATCCACTGAGCCAAACCGGTTTCGGCAATGTTTAATAAAACTTTGATGAACAAATAAATGACTGAATTGTTCAGACATACCTGCAACTTCAAGAGGAAAGTGGAACTATTTATTGCCACGCTGCACTGCCCAACCCTTCTCAATTAAAGTGAGTTATTCTCTGTCTTCCCCCACACTAAAATCATAAATGTGAGGGACAAAGGAGTCTCCTTTTACAAATAGAGATACTGAAGACCATCTCCTCTCCCACTCAGACCCAAGCATTTCAAACTATTTGCAGCTCCCCACATGTATTATGCAATCTGACAGTCCAGAGGCTTGAGGACAGTATTTTCTCCATTTGAAGTGTTCTTGCCCGCTGGTGGTCCTTCCCCTATTTCCACTAATTCCCCCGACTCTAGCCCATCTTCCCCAATCCACTCCCCATTTCCTCCAGGAACCATTTGTAACCCTCTTGGCCTCCAAGGGGCTACATTTGGATGCCTTTCCTCATTAAGAATGCACCATAATACCCTGCATATGGACAATATACTTAATACATTGTCCCATATAAACCAGCCTCTCACATTGTATTGCAAACTCTTTCGTAAACAAGTATTACAGCTCATTTAATTTTGCTTATGTAACATCTGGCATATTTTCAGTGCACAACTGCAGAACCACATCCTAGCCTTACTGCTACATACTGTAAGCCAGTAAAATTGGAGTATGGCCTGTAGTATATGTAGTTTCAACAAGCTCTTCAAGTGTTCCAATATCATCTACAACTTCCCACAAAAATGAACAGTAACTGAATTTAATCTCCTGCCTAAAACAATTTAAAAAGAAAGGACAAAATGTATGAAAGAATAGTTTCTAAGACATTGTGTATCAGGTAACGAAGACCTGGTCCCTGAGAGATGAGAACAAAGCAAGGCTATGCTTGCCCTAGAATCCTGAAAGTAAAGAATGTTCAGGTTGTGCTGGAAGGAGGGGAACCCACACAGGGGTCAGCAATCTCCCTAAATAGAGAAAATAGAGTCTAGGAGTCCAGGAAGGCCAAGGCAGCTAAAGTTTGAAGGGAAAATAACAAGGAAGAGAATTGCACAGAAAGCTTCAGAGATCTAGACAGGTCTCCTCCAATTTTCAGATGAATACTGAACAACCCATGCAAATAAAGATATTACCCAAGGCTTCGAAAAGAACATCTGAAAATATTAAGGGACCACTCTCCAAAATTCACATAGGTTTGAGAGTAGTATCTATTTCTACGACCCAGAATGGAATAACCTCAAAATTTGTATGGCAATAGATAAAATACTCAGAAGAATTTTGCCTCAGTAATGGAGGGGGGGGGGGTAGGGGGATGGCAGGGAGGGGGAATTAGCTCTAAACTAAACATACTTCTGGTTCTTCCCAACAAAGGTAAAGAGCAAGAATCAAAAGGATTAAACTGTTATCAAGTAACCTAGCTGTCTTCCAGGTAAAAGCCCAAGAGTTCTATAGGATCACAAAATAACCCAATACTTAATATTGCCAATGTCCAGCATCCAATTGAAAATCACAAGAAAAAAATGAGACCAATAATGAGAAAATTCTAGGAACAGCACCCTGGAATGATACAACTAATTAGAATTGTTAGATAAGGACATTAAAACTATAGTCCATATGCTCAATAAGTCAAAGTAAAGAATGAACTTCTGAAGTCCACATAGAAATTATAAATGATTTAAATCCAACTATTAGAGAAGAAATGAAAATAGAGACCAAACTGGATTAACAGCAACTACACATTGTAAGAGAACAGAAAAGTAAACTCCAAGACAAAACAAAGAGAATTAAGACTGGAGGAAAAAAGAACAAAGTAATAATAAAATGTGAACTGACTTCTACCAGCCAATTTATATATAACTGGAATGAAAAATTTCCAAATCTGATGAAAACTATAAGCTCATGAACAAAGATATCAATGAATGCCGACCACAAAAAAACATATAGAAACTACAGTAAGGCACATAAGTTGCTCAAAACCAGTGATTACAAAAAATCTTGAAAGTAGCCAGAGAAACAGGCACATTACACACAAAAAAACAAAATAGCAAACTTTTCTTGTGAAATAAGACAAGACAGAATAAAATGTGTCATCTTTTAAGCATCAAGAGAAAAAAAGATTGTCAACACAAAATTCTATACCCAACAAAAAGATGTTTTAGGAAGGAAGGTGAAATACTTTTTGAGATATATAAAAGCTAAAAGAATCCCTCACCAGAATAAAGAATACGACGAGGGGTCAGCAAAGAAGCTAGGTGGCCCTGGCCCGTTTGGCTTAGTGGTTAGTGTGTTGGTCCATAGACTGAAGAGTCTGGGGTTCGATTCCTGGTCAAGGACATGTATTTTGGTTACAGGTTCCATCCCAGGTCTGGGTCCAGGAACAGTCAATGAGCCTCTCTCACATTGATATTTCTTTCTCTCTCTTACCTTTTTCCCTCCCTCCCTCTCTCTCTAAAGACAAATGGGAAAAAATATCCTTGGGCGAGGAAAAAAAAAGCCAAGGTAAGCTCTCAAATGCAAAAGCATCTAAGGAAAGACCTTTATATTAAAACTTGGTTTCCATTCATTACCTATTTGAATCAATCACTGCCTAATAAGATTGTATTTTATTTGAAATAAAAATAAAGGTGGGTTTTGTTGTGTCTGAAACACAACGGTTGTATATCACAACAAAGCACAAACAACAGGTTTTCATTTCTTGCCGAAAAGAAACAACACTTTTATTTTTCACTGTTTTATTATAAAAATCAACATTTCATTTGTTACAACTCAGCTTAGTGTAATAATCAAAAGGGGGATTTATACAAGGTATTTTTATACAGTTTACAATTAAAGCACTTATTTTACAAAAAGGGGGAAGTGAATAGTGGACAAGGGCTGACCAAATGTTGGCCATTAAAATATATAAATACATCCTTGCAAAGCACCATCGTACCAATGTCCATGGACAAGAAACACCAGCTGACTTTAAGACAAAACGAAGATTAAAGCTTAAGAAAAAAATTTAAAAACATAAAGGATAAACATCTGAAAGCAGCACCAGATCCTTCACTTGCAAATAAGGCTAGTCCAGCTCAAGCTTCTCAGTATCCTCTTTACTCTGAATTTTCCTCACTAACCCAGACACTGAATTTCACATAACATTACATTTAATCAGACTCTCTTTATTTTCCTTTTAGTACCCATATGAAAGGAATGGTCATATATACATATTCACATACACATATATGCATTCCTACCCTGGTTATAATTTTAAAAAGAATGGACAGTTAAACAAAAGCAGTTCTCTGTAATTGTTTGGTGTTAACTTTTAGGCAAATCCTAACTAATGGAGGGGCAGGGAGTGGAGGGGGGAAATTTTGTTAGTTCTATATGGTTAGTTAATAATTCTCTCCATAAAGTCATGAATATTTCTTTCAGGGGAAAAATTAATAGATTAAGAATGCCTTACAAAAACAAATATATAGACTGAAGTGTACCTGTACTGAAAAAGGATGAAGATAGTCAGGTTTCACTCTAAATAATCTAGATTAACCTAAAAAAATCTACCTTCCCCCTCTATTCACATAATTTTAGTTTAATAAGACACAGAATTAAAACAAATATCCTGAGCATATAAATTTACAATATTCATAATTAACAATATTTTAAAATTATAAATGTAAAATGACATGTTTTAGGTCTAAATTCTGTCTAAAACATTGACAATTTCAAGAGCTAACTTTTGAGACTATTATGAAATGATGCCATTCCAGAAGTCAGAAACCACACATGCACCAGTACTTTCTAAAATCATGTGTTATTTCTCTTGGCTCATTTTAGGCTTGGGATAAGGAAAGCAATACCAAATAGTATTAAATTTTTTTAATTTAAAAATTGAGAACATATTTTAAACAAAATTTGATTATAAACTTCTTTATGACTCAGTTCATGTCTACACCTAGTGTATAGTCTCATTTGTAGATGTCCAAATATTTGTCAGCTGACTGATACTTACATACTCATATCCACACTCCACACTGTGTAACTTAATAAAGCATGACATATTTGGGGTTTGAAAAGCCCAAGATTTCTGTTTCTGAATTTTGTTAGATGTGAAATGGTAACCAATACGCAGATGTTATGGCATGCAAATCAATGGAGTGGCACATTTTCTCTTGCAAGAAATAAAACAATTTTAAAACTATTTCTAAGCATCTAATCTACACACAGGACTAGACAGGGGGACAGCAGCATTGCACCTATTGCAGAGGAGCTTAAGGAAAGCCCCCGTAGTACCAGAAGTAAACCATGTTTACCATGATTATTGGCATCAGGTCGCATAAATATACACAGTTTATTAATTGGCTAGGTAAGCTGCAGCTACTACCTCTATCGGAAGTATTCTTCATTAATGGGCTTTTCCCCCAAAACTAACTGCTACCCAATAAAAATGGAGGCTATTTTTATATCCTAATATCGAATGAGTTGGCCCTATACAAATCATTTAAGAGAACTTTTAAATGAACAAATGCAATCCTCAAGCATCCTTTTACTGCTCAAATGACCCCCTCTAACTTATCCTCTGGTAGTAGATTTCTAAATACGTAACAGCCATATAGAATAGTTGCTTAATGTACTAACAGTTCAGAGCAAAACTCCTCAGGCCACACTGTTCAGAAGACCAGGGCTCTGCAGGAGCCAAGTTCAAAGCTAGAAAAGTTCAGGGTCATAAAAGATCACGTCAATGTGGAATAGCTTACTATAGTGCACCAAACGTATGCTCTGGGGGTTAATTTCTCAGATAATTCTAAGTATATCAGTAAATGGGCATACTTTAAGACATGTTTGAAATAAATACTTTATTTAAGGAATCTAATGAAATTTCATTTATTCCCCACTCATGGATAATGAATCTCACAATACACCAAATTCAAAACCATTTATTTTTTTCCTCCCAATTTGTCTGTCATGATTTGGTGGTTGTGGTTGGTTTTTTATTGTTGTTGTTTTATCCTTAGTTTTCCCAATTAAAGCTCTTGTGTTTAATAATCAAGAAAATTTACTTAAGCTTAACTGTCCATGTAACCCGAGGGCCAATAAATCTTTCCTGAATTCTGACAATTCTCTCATTTTAAAGGTACTCCCCAAAACATTAAAAATTCTTCTCAACTAGGCCAGAAAGAGGATTCTGAGATTAAGCTGAACTGCCTTCAAATAATTTCAAATTGGCACACAAATTAACATTTTGCAAAAAGAGGCCATTGCCATCGCAGTACAAGCACTTGGACTGAGATACAACAAGGCAATATTCTTCTTAGTTCATTATAGTGCAAGTTTCCACATGGGAAGCCCACCAGATAAAGATGCACATTAAAAAAATGTAAACATATAGAATTCTCAAATTCTAATTGATACCCAGTTATTGCTAACCTTCCCATCTTCATTTAAGCATCAAGTGCCCATGGTGTGTCACAGAATGCAACTTGTGTGTCCATTCTGTTGGGCTGTGAGCACACTGTTCCATGAACAGGAAGAGTGACACTTGTCTGACCGAGATGCAAGACACTGCTGGATCACCACTTATTTATATGCAAAATCAAGTGCACAGGATTCTTATAAGGTGTCCCCAGCAATCTAACCAGTATTCTGAAACCACATGTTTTTTTTCTCTTGAAAAAGTTTACTTATGCATTTTTCAATTGCTTAATTAAAGAATAACTTCATCCTTGCTGATATTCTAAATCCTTTCTTCCACTGTTTTTCGTTGGGCCCTTAAATCCAGAGAGGCCTCTCAGCAAGACTGAGTTTTTAAAAAACCATTCAGCAATAAACGACCAACATTTGCTAAGGTAAAAAAATACATCAGTTTAAAAACATTCCATTTTAGCGGAGAAATGCTGGAAACACATGTAAAGCAGGAAACTAACTTCTGGCAAGGTGGCAACGCAGTGCTCGAATCGTTCCACAGGTCAGCCCTGACCGCTGGGGGTGCAGCAGCCCGGAGCATGCAGGCCAGGCAGGTTACAGAGAGCCTTTCAACATCCTCTCCACCCAGGTCTGACGGCTGAGAAGTTAACAGTTTGCCTTCTCATTTAATCCGTATTGTTAAATTTGTTAAATCATCTTAATCCATAATGGGATAAGAGAGAACACTCACTAATATATATATAAGAGGTGATTATAAGGATAATTTGGATAATTTGAAAAAAATCTAATACATTCACATTAGGTTACAAGAAAGATATTAAACTCATGTCACACGTTAGAAGAGGTATGTATGCCGACATCATTCTGAGAAAAATTGGCTTAAAGAACACGAAAATGTCATGAACAGTTACTAACGGGAAAACCTAATGATAACAAAACATTCTCCTTTTATATAGATTGTCTCTAACCAGAACATATTTAAATATTTTAGTAGGAAAAAATATATAAAAATGATTTTATACTGTGATATTACATGCTGAAAGTACTGCAAGGATATATGATCAACTTACAACAAAAACATAACGGTTAAATTTGTAATTCTTAAGCATTGTCTATATGTGTCGTAAAAAGACAGTTTAATGAGCATTAAAACAATCTTAGAAGTAAAGAGGAGCAATATGTCTAACCTCTGATCGTTATGCTCAAACAGCAGTCAAACTGAAGAGCCAAGCCTACAGGAGAGTGGAGCGAGTATAAATTATTAAAATAAAACCTTAATTTAGAAAATTCCACTTAATCAATCTTCAGATAACAAGCTCTGAATAAATCATGATATCTTGGCAAACGGTCTACAAAGCTGCTGGGGGAGCAAGCAGGGTGAAACACCCAGAGGAGAAATTCTGAGAGGTGAGCGTGGATTCTGAGGGAGGGACAGAAGACTGCACACACAATCAACCCCACAGCATCTCACCAGAGAGTTGATCTTTCCTACAACAGCAATACTCAGAATGGATTTTTGCATCTGTTTTCCTCACTAAAATTGCTGGATTTCTAGAGAAAACAAGGCCCTATGTCCAAAGTTAGTATTAATTCCGTTTTCTTTCTTGATTTCTTACACGTGTAGGCCCTCAAGTGCTAGTTAACATGAAGGCAATCTGGCTACTTCCAAGCTGCTCTAAAATGGACTTAAATTTTTCTTCTTCTTCTTTTATTTTTGGTATCAATAAAGCCCAGACATTCCTGGTCACTGATGCCTTTAGTATTCCTGTTTCCTTGTACTCAGTCACTTCACTGGGTTTAAGGCATGCTTTGTGTATTTAGTTTGCAAAAATAAAACTTTTAGTACAAATTTATTTTTATACAAATTTTTATGGCACAAGCAGCAAATTTGCTGTTTTAAGAAAATATATAAATATCCTTTTCTTCTGTACAAATATCTCCAGTATTCCCTACCCCATTTATAATTTTTAACTGTACATGGTCTGCCTCATCCTTCTCTAGTATCTCCCTCCCCCCCTCCAGATCTCAACCAAATCTGTATGTACACGTTTGCGTTGGAGGCAGTCAGAGGAGGAGGGCCCCTCCTCAGGAGGAGTCTGTACAGGGAGAGGGTGGCGGTGGGTAGAGGTGATGAGAGTAGCTCCTCTCTGTGTATGGTGAAGGTGGGCAGCTTTCATAGTTCTCTTCTGCTGACAAGTATTGGCTTCGGGGTGTGGGAGGTGGGGGCACAGGCTCTGAGTCATAGTTCAAGTCACTAGTATAGCCCTTGGCTGTTGCCACTGAGGTCATTCTCCGGCTGGGAGCATAGTCACTGTCACAAACATCTGTGCTGCAGGGTGTGGTTGGAGGTGCAAAGTGCCGGTAACTGTATGGCCTGTAGCTGGTA
>PVJN01048983.1:0-15398 GCA_004026805.1 Lasiurus borealis
GTGAGGGATGGGGGTGGAGAACAGCAGGTGCAGTGAGGCCTGGGGGCGGGGCCCTGAGGTCTGTGACATCAGGTGCAGGGAGGCCTGGGGGCGGGGCCCTGAGGTCTGTGACATCGGGTTAGCGCTGAATCCGGCCTGGGTCCCTCTGTCTCGCCCTGGCACACGCCCGCTGGGGCCCAGGCGTCACCTCTGAAGGTCCAGGCGCCGGGGATGGACCAGAACCAGAGGGGCCAGAAGCGGGTGGAGCCCATTCTCAGGACGGAGGTAGGGTCGTCGTGTCCGCTCATTCTAAGGAGGGCGCTGATTGGCTAACCTGGGCTTGGAGTCTGGTACCAGAGAAGGAACCGGAAGGAAGCAGGACTCCGGAAGGAGTTCCGGTTATGGTAGGATCTGATTGGTCGAAGCCATCGTGCACTGTGCATCTGGCTTTCTCTTCCGGCCGCCGGGCCAGGCACTGGGCGCGTGGAAACGGGTCCGCGGCGGCTGGGTCTCTGCACGTTGGTTCCGCCCTGAGGTCTTGGCGCAGCTCTGGGCGGTGACTGCGCCTGCGCTGCCGTGGGGACGGTCTGTGAGGGGCGCCATCTCCCAGGAAACACCGAGGAAACACGAAACTGAGGAAACACGGAAACTCTGAGGGAACACGAAACTCAGAGGAAACACGAAACTCTGAGGAAACACGGAAACTCTGAGGGAACACGAAACTCTGAGGAAACAAAGGGGAAAGTGAGGAAAAGGCCGCCGGGCTGGACCGGAAGTGGCCGGTCTCCGAGGACAGGACCGCGCGCGTCGTGTGGCCGTGTCCGTCCCGCTGACTGGACACCGGCCCCCGCGGTCACCCCGGGCGGGACCCCCGGAGGGAGCCGGGCGGGAGGGCGGGCGGCGGGCGTCGAGGAGGAGGAGGAGGAGGAGCCGGAGCCTCGTGCTGTCGCCGCGCCAGGCGGTTCGGGGAGCTGCTGCGGCCTGAGGACCAGGCGCCGGGCGGAGTGTGGGGGGACAGTGTGTGAGGGGGGCCCTGGAGGGACGCGCGGGGCCGGGGGGCGGGCTGAGCCGGACCCGGTGGCCGTGGCCGCCTGGTCCCCGCATTCGCGGGCCTGTGACCCGGACCCGCCCCCCGTCCGGCCGCCTCCTCCTCGAGAAGCAGCAGCGGCTGCGGCGGAAGGAGGACGGAAGCGCTGCCAGGGGACAGCGCGAGGGTGTCCGCAGGCCGGGCCCGTGTCACCCACCACCGCCCGGTGCTGGGCCACGGCCTGCACCCCACGGGGAGCCCCGCCGCCCGCTCCCCCCCCCCCCCCCCCCCCCCCCCCCCCCCCCCCCCCCCCCCCCCCCCCCCCCCCCCCCCCCGGCCCGGGCCTCCGCCTCGAGAAGCAGCAGTGGCTGCGGCTGGAAAGAGGGACGGAGGCGCCGCCAGGGGACAGCGTGGGGGGCGGGCAGCCGGGCCGGTGTCGCCACCTCACCGCCCGGTGCTGGGCCACGGCCTGCACCCCACGGGGAGCCCCGCCCCCCGGCCGCCCGCCCCCCAGGCTCCGGCCCAGCTGCTGCCTGAGGAGGAGGAGGAGAGCCGCCCTCCGGCCCAGCTGCTGCCTGAGGAGGAGAGCCGCCCTCCGGCCTGCAGCGCCCGAGCCCGTTGGCGGGAGCCTCCCCCCCGCCTCCTGGTCCCCTTTCTCCCCGAGGCTGTTGACATATATCCTTTTTTTTTTAAAATATATTTTATTGGTTTTTCACAGAGAGGAAGGGAGAGGGAGAGAGAGAAACATCGATGAGAGAGAGACATCCATCAGCCGCCTCCTGCACGCCCCCCACTGGGGATGTGCCCGCCACCCAGGTCCATGCCCTTGACTGGAATGGAACCTGGGACCTTAATGTCCGCAGGCCGACGCTCTGTCCACTGAGCCAAACCGGTTCCGGCGACATAGATTCTTTCAGCCATAATTGTTCATCTTCACTCGACATTTTTCCATTGGTTTTTATCAAAGACTTTTTAAAATATATATATATTTTATTGATTTTTTACAGAGAAGAAGAGAGAGGGATAGAGAGTCAGAAACATCGATGAGAGAGAGACATCGATCAGCCGCCTCCTGCACGCCCCGCACTGAGGATGTGCCCGCCACCCAGGTCCATGCCCCTGACCACAATCAAACCCGGGACCTTTCAGTCCGCAGGCCGACGCTCTGTCCCCTGAGCCACACTGGTTCCGGAGACATACATTCTTTCAGCCATAATTGTTCATCTTCACTGGATATTTTTCCATTGGTTTTTATCAAAGACTTTTAAAAAAATATATATATTTTGTTGATTTTTTTTTACAGAGAGGAAGGGAGAGAGACAGAGAGCTAGAAACATCGATGAGAGAGACATCGATCTGCCGCCTCCTGCACACCCTCCACTGGGGATGTGCCCGCAACCAGGATACATGCTCTTGACCGGAATCGAACTGGGACCCTTCCGTCTGCAGGCCAATGCTCTATCCACTGATCCACACCGGTTTCGGCTTTCCATTGGTTTTTAGAGAGAGAGGGAGAAAGGGAGGGGGAGAGGCAGCTATGTGAGTCACAATGATGGGTGCCTCCCCAAGTGTCCCCCCGTGGCCCTTGACTCAGACTCGAACCCATAGCCCTTTGGTCCCACGACTGAGCACTGCGGCCAGGCCTAGACACGCCTTTTATCTGCCTTTCTCTGCATCACAATGTCAGTGGTGGTGCCACCAGGAGCTGTTCTCCGGGGAGGGAAGGAGGGGGTGTTGGTGGGGAGGCAGCACCCCGTGTGACAGGGGGTGTCCCCAACCATCGGGTCAGCCGTGTCGCAGGAAGAGCCAGGCACAGCGGGCGCTCCGTGCTCACACGTTTGTGAGCACCGTTTGTTTCTAGCATCTGCCTCTCGGCCACGGGAACCGGCCGCCCAGGCAGACCTCCGCCTTCCTCCCCGTCCTCAGTGCACAGCTGGACAGCCCAGCCTCAGAGGGTCATTTTCACACGTTACCTGCTCCCAGGGCGGGCCGGATCAGGCAGAGCCTCTGCCGCCAGCGGCACTAGCTCCCGACACGTTGCCCCCTCATTTAATTAAAAAACAGAGAGAAAAGCCCGTGTGTCTTTTCCGGTCAGGAAGATCTCAGTGAGACCGAGGAGGCGATCTCGGCGCTGGAGAGCCTTCACCGGCAGCCCCGCCTCTGGGACTTCCTCCTGCTGCTGCCCGGGCTGTCCGCCGGCCAGGTCCCCGCGGACGAAGGCCTCCGCCGGGCCGTGCCCCTCCTCCAGGCGGCCTCGAAGTAAGACACGTACAGAGAAACCGTAACGGATTATAGGTGTGCGGGTGCCTCCTCTCTTCTTAAAGGGAAATATCTACATCTACATCTACATCTATATCTACATCTATATCTATACCTACATCTACATCTATATATCTATATAGATCTATAGTTCTATATCTCTATATTTATCTATCTATTTATATATTTCTGAGTAGTGTTTTTAAATCCTCACCCAAAAGGGTATTTTTTTCCATTGATTTTAAAAATAGAATGGAGGGATTGAGGGAGGGTGAGAGAGAGAGAGAGAACCATTGATGAGAGGCACATTGATTGATGGCCTCCTGCACGCACACTGACCAGGGCTGGGAATCGAACCTGCACCCCAGATACATGCCCTTGGCCAGGAATTGGACCTGAGAGCCTTCTGGGCATTGGCTGATGCTCTGACCACTTGAGAACACCCACCAGGGCTCCAAGTAATTATTTGGTAACTAGAGGCCGGGTGCACAAAATGTGTGCCTTATGGGGGGTGTCAGTCAGTCTGGCTTCTGGCTGAGCAGCAGAGGCTCCCTCTGTGAGAGCACAGTGACCACCAGCGGGCAGCTCCTGCGTTGAGTGTCTGCCCCCTGGAGGTCAGTGCGTGTCATAGTAACTGGTTGTTCACTGGTCAATTTGCATATTAGGATAAGAAAAACTCCAGAGTGATGTCGTCCCACAGCTAGAATCCCTGCATCCCCGACTGCCCCCATGTGCTTGTATAAATGTCTGACATAAGTGCAGCAATGCCGTTCAGAGCACATTCTCCTCCATTTAAGTTATTTAAGCATTGACATTTCATTTCTCAAGTCCTCAAACGAACATTTTCATGCCTGTGTGACATTCCTTCTTGGTACCACGCCATCCACCATCATGTTCTTGGACTTGCGGATATTCCCGAGTTTTTCACTAATGGATACATGACGTGTAGGTAATAAGTTCAGCTGATGCGACCGTGGCTTCCCAAGTTGTTAGAAAGGCGCATTTGTCAGCGTAGGAGGATGGGGCGCCTGTTGACAATTGTTGGTTTGGTGTATAGCTTACACATGTGCACACCTGGTGCGCTTTCCTGGGCATGACGGGCTTTCAGCGACAGCCCTGTGACCTGGCACTCTGCCGTGCACAGGAGGGGGGGGAGATGTCCCTAACAAGAAGCTGCAGGAAGTCACCTCTTTGGAGTGCAGCTGAGATGTCTTTGGTCTCGTGTTGCTGACATTCAATATATCCCCCTGTCAGTGGAATGGATTTTCAAAGTCACCAGTTTAAGTATAATTACTTATAAAGTACAATCCTGATCTGTAGAAACAACATTCACACTACCAGCGGGTGCACTCCCCGAGGCCTGTGTGTGTGAAGCGGTTTGGGAAACACGGCCGCTGACCATTTGGGTCTGAGGTTAAGACGGCATGGAGGACCGTGCCAGGCGTCCCGGTGGGTGCCCCCCCAAACCCCAGACAGCCGAGCCCCTGGCCTGGAGGCCACCAGGCTGCCTGCTCACCCGCCTTTCTGAGGCGACAGCGCTTTGCCCCTGGCCACTCTCCTGAGCGTGGGAAAGCGCCAGGACTCGGGTTCTGTCACAGGCAGAGCAGGAGGCAACCAGGAGCCCAAGTGCTCATGGGAGGGACTGAGTCCCAAGCCCAGGGCGTTGGGGCCACATTGAATGCTGAGCGTGGGTGTTCCACCCCCGTGGCGGGGGCTGGCACGGGGCGGGAGGGACGTGTGCAGCCCATGCCCTGGTGCCAGCGGCCGCTCACGCTGCTCTGCTCTGGTCTGGTTCCAGGTCCTTCACGGCCCTGGAAGATCTCAACTGGCTGCCGCTCAGCCCCGCTGCCTCCTCGATCTCCAAAATGGTGCTGGAGGCGACCCTTTCCGCGCTGACGTCCCTGCAGGAACACGGAGCGGCCGCTGCTGGTGCCGGTGGGTACTGCGCGGTTACGGTCTCTCAGGTGGTTCACTCGTTAAATTTATTCAACGGGGCTGAGTGCCGTTCAAATCACGTAACATGCAAAGGCCACCAGGAACAGCTGTTTCCGTGAAAGAGCGGTCGTAGGCCCAGGACTGCCCTCCCTCTGAGCTGCGCCGGGAGACGCTGGCACAGAGATGTCTGCGCTCAGTCCAGATTCCCCGCCCGCGGAGCAGCCTTGCACGTCACCCTCCAGCACCCAGGCCCCCAGTTCTTGGGGCCGGGGGCTCCGTGGAGGGAGGACCTCTAGGCAGGAGGGGTGTCCGCTGGCCCTGCCCGAGGAAAGCCAGGTCACCGGTGCTGACCCGGCTCCTCCTGTGGGGTAATCGCAGCAGGAGCCACGGGTTCTGACCTGCAGCACAGAGCCCTTGGCAGAGTGGTGGTGGTGGGGGGGAGACATGGACCACCTCCCTGAATCCTTCCCGCGACCCCAGTGAACAAACATGTTGTCATTAGGAAGCTCAGGTCTGTGCCTCTTCCAAATTACAGCCATCCACTCACCTACAACCGGAAACGTAATTATAGTGAAGACGGTAATTAACGTTGGTGATGTTCTATTAATGCTCAGTGAGTGAGAGCTAAGGACTCTCACAGAACAGCATCTCGAGGCAGCTCCACATTGTCTTCAGTGATTGTGTCTCTCTCCAAAGGCGAGCAGAGGACAGACAGCAGGAGGGGGCGGGAAGGCCGTGCTCTCTCTGCTCGGGAATGTGCATCCGCATGCTCTTAGCTGTCAGTCAGCGTGACTTCCAGAACCCAAGCTGTCTCCGGTTTTGGACGGCTCTGACAGTTTTATTCCCGCTGATGGGCGGATGTGACCCTTTCCCGAATTCTGCGGCCGTTCCCAGCACTCTGAGCCCAGAGGTTAGAGGTTACGGCACAGGCTGGGGGTCAGACTCCGGGGTGTGAATGGTCGGGAGCAGTTTAGAACCAGCTAATTAAAGCCCCATTGGCCACGTGCGGAGGCCCCCCGGCCACAAGTCACATGGGGGCAACCGTGTGTCCCCGCTGTGGGGCGAGGAGACCTGGATGCTGGAATTTATATGCCGCTTTGTTTGCAGTGACAGAGGTTTTGTGAAACCTTGGGCGGTGTTCTGGACTTAAATTTGGGGTGTGCCATTCTGGGTGGCAAGGCTGGGTGGTTGGGGCAGCTTCTGAGTTTTATACCTTAATGAACTCTGAGAGAGGGACGTTTTCCTGTGAGTTTCAGTGACTTCTGGCAGGACGGTGTGGAGGAGACTCCTTCACATTTTATGCTGTGAACATACTGTAATTTATTCCCCTCATGCTAGATGCTCAGCTGGGTTTTCACGTTTAATCAGTCAAACCAATGCAGAGACACGGCTGTACCTTCTTGTTCTTCATGTGCATGGCAGGCTTTTGGAGGTAGATTTTTAAAAAAATATATATTTATTGATTTTTTACAGAGATGAAGGGAGAGGGATAGAGAGTCAGAAACATCGATGAGAGACATCGATCAGTTGCCTCCTGTACGCCCCCCACTGGGGATGTGCCCACAACCAAGGTACATGCCCCCGACTGGAATCGAACCTGGGACCCTTCAGTCTGGAGGCCGACGCTCTATCCATTGAGCCAAACCGGTTTCGACTGGTCACCATATTCTTTATTATTATTATTATTTTAAAATATATTTTATTGATTTTTTACAGAGAGGAAGAGAGAGATATATAGTTAGAAACATAATGAGAAAGAAACATTGATCAGCTGCCTCCTGCGCACCCCCTACAGGGGATGTGCCAGAAACCAAGGTATGTGCCCTTGACCGGAATCGAACCTGGGACCCTTCAGTCCACAGGCTGATGCTCTATCCACTGAGCCACCCCGGTTTCGGCTGGAGGTAGATGTGTAGAAGTGACATTGTTGGGTCCCATGAATTGAGTTTCTCAAAGTTCTTGAGCTACGTTGTCAAACGGCCCTTAGAGATCGGCAGCCAATCCCGCCGGGAGGGACCGCTCCCCACGCCGCAGGCCCAGGGCCCGCTTCCCGAGGGTGTTCAGTCGCCCTTTGCCTTTGAAAGTGAAGGTGCTGTTCTCCCAGCTGCTGCAGACATGCCACCAGCCACAGTGCGGAGAAACTGACCCGTCACCCCGGCTGTCTTGCAGAGTTGGGGCACAGCCTGCCTCGGGCCCCGCAGGAGGTCCAGGCGGACCCGCAGTCCCGGAGTGGATCTGAGGACCTGCGTGTGGAACAAACCCCGAATCACTCAGCTGCCCTGAAGGAGGTACGCTCGCTGCCTGCTGCCCTCGCCCTGGGGTTTCTCCTGAGAGACTGGGAATCCTTGGGCCGGCTGGGCCGTGCAAGGACACTTTAAGCGACACCCTGTCAACCCGTCACTTCTTCCGTCAAGCCAGTGTCAGCCTTTCCTTTAGCGAGATGGCGGCCATATTTTTGGAGGAGGAACATTCTAGAAAGAGAAAGCTTGACTGCTAAGTGTCACTCATGGCGTGGCCAGATTCCCACAGACAGTAGTTCATTGGAGCGGATGGTGTGCTCAGCCTTGTCCTCAGCCTCCGAGGACGAAGCTGACGGACGGAGAGGGTCACCCTGGAGACGGTCACGCCTGTCTGGTCCGCGCGGTCAGCTGGCTGCAGGCCTGCACACAGGTGCTGAGCCCCCGGAAGCGCCCCTGGGTGCTGCGCGGGTTCGAGCGGTCACCTCCATCCCACTCCTCCCGCACCCTCCTCTGCCTGAGGTCTGATCATGTGGTGGTAGGGACGCTTCACAGAGCACGACCCCTGAACGGAGGAGGGGCAGGTGCCCAGAGCAGCACTGACCGTGGGCGCAGCGCCGGCAGCAGGTCGAGTTATTCATCTGGCCATTAGCATCCCCACCTCTCAGTGCCCCTTGTCCTTCCGGGAAAGGCCCTGGGCCCTATGTCCGGGCCACGCGTGCCCTCCTCCCTGTGCCCACCACGGCCGGGGACCGCTGCCCCTCCGCACGGATGCCCCCGGAAGTCTGTCTTGGACTTGATGCAGCTGCGAGAACCTTGGTCTGTTTTGGTCATCACAGGCCTTCCTGCTCCCCCTCAACCCGCCCACACGCTTTCTGCCCAGGACACACATCTTTAACTCTTCTCCCTAGTCTGGTCAGGTCTCCAATGGTAGACCAGACGTTTTAAAGCTGCAGATGGGAGTGTCCACTGGGTGGCATTAGGTTTGTTCGGTGATAAAACGAGCAGGGGACAGAGCCACCCGCCCAGCCTCAGCGTGCTCAGGCGGGCGCCTGGCTCAGGGCATGATCCGGGACCTGGCCACTGGGCAGATCCTTGTCACGCGCTCCCGCCTTCCGTGATCGCACATGAATCGTCTGTTGGATGCCGTGTGGAGCCGCAGCACTGGTCGCCTGTCGCTTCACCATCCCGAGGCCTGTGACACCCAGTGCCTTTGTGACGGGGTGTGACTGTGACCTCATTTTAAAGACAGGACTGGGTTTACTCTGTCTCCAACGGGGCAGCTTAGGGTGGGCATATTTCCCTTGTGCAGAAATGTACCTGCTGCTTCCTCTGCTGGGAATGGGAGTGGGGGGAGGAGGGAGAGAAATGGGGCCTGGTGAAAAGTTACCCCCAACCCTGGTTGCAATTGGAAGTCTTTAATTTCTGAGAGATTCGGCCACAGTGCAATTGTGACACAGCTGTGCAATCTCCCAACCTTGGAAAAACGGCTGTCTGTCTGTCACCTCGCCGGTCTGTTGATGTTCTTGACCAGAGGCTGTGTCCCTGTTACTGCGGTGGTAATAGCCCCGTTTCTGCCTGTGCAGGTGCTCCACCGGTGGTGGGCGGGCGGCCGAGGCCTGGAGGCGCTCAGGAGCCTGCTGGGGGGAGACGGCTCCCTGCAAGAGGCGGCGGATGCTTTGCAGGGGACAGCAGAGGGCCCCGGCGGCCGAGCACCTCTGGAGGCGTAAGGCACATCCCTTTCCGGGGTTCTTAGCCCAGAGCAGCACCCCGAGGGTTAAAGAGCGAAGCTGTTAGAACCAAATTCTCAAAGTGGCCGCGTCCTGAACTCCACTCTCCATCGAGCAGTGCGAGGAGGCCACCTGATGGTGGGAGGGCCAGCGTTTTGGATTTCACATTTTACATCACTGACATCTGTTTAGAGATGAACAGGTGACGTGCCCAGTGCGTGTGCAGGTGTTGCTCTGAGGGCCGGCAGATCAAGGCGTGGGTCCCTAACTGTGGAGCTTTTTCGTTCCCATGGGAATGTTTCCCGGGTTCCACTCTCTGTCCCGAAAACACCAGGCTAGATTTGCTCCTGTTTTCTCTCTGCTCCGGGACCCCAGGTGTTAGAGAGCAAAACAGCTCCTGTGTGTGATCGTCCTGTGTCTCTGTGCCCGAGGCACACAGCGGAATACACTTACAGAGGTCGAGAAAGGCTCACCCTTGAAGGCATGGATAGCCAAATCTCTTACCTCCAATTCAGAAATCTTAGAAAGTCTGAAACGCATCCCATAGACACTTGTGTGTGAACGTGTCCATGGGCCCTCCACACGTGGTCTGGGTCCGTGCCTAGGTTTCTCAGTGGACAGACTGGACAGACACGTCAGACAGGCCCTGTGGGTGAGGGGGGCGTGGTCACATATCTGTGAGGGGCACCGAGTTTTCTTCCTAATGCCTGAGACACGTGGGGCCCCCGAGCTTTCTTAGGTGGGCTAGTGGCTCCTGAGCCAGGGCTTCTGCGAACAAGTGTGGCCTGTGCTGACTCCTCAGTGGCAGAACTCTTTATTTTAAAGGGATGCATTTTAAAAATAAACACATAGAGGCAAAGTATGCCATGAGGTTGTAATGGTGGGAGGCTTAGCATTTAAGAGCACAGGACTTGCTCTCTAGAGCAGGGATCCAACACGGCTCCTCAGAGCACCGGGCCAGTGTCTGACTCACGCTGCTCCGGGGACAATCCCTGCAGCCCTGACACTAAGACATGATGAGGTTCTTCTGGCGTAAGCAGCACACGAGGAAACGGGCTGTCTTCTGTGCTGCAAGCAGGCTGTTAGCTAAATATAGGCAACTGCATCGAGGAGTTCTAAACACGTTCAGATGCTCACATTTAATTCCTACCGGGAAAACACGTTGTCTAGTAAATAGTTCATTGATCTTTAACAATAAAGAAGTCTGGTTATTATCTTGAAAATTTGATAGGTTGAATGTATCTTTATTTTTTTCTGAAACCAATACAGTTCTGTTAACACTGTAGGGTCTTAAATTCCACGAAGGAACATCTCATGGAGGAAAAGACGTTGGATGGCCTTGAGGATGAGCAACTGAACTTGCTTTTGTCCTCTTTGGAATTGTTGGAGAAATTCTTGTTGCCTAACCCTTTTGACTCACCCAGCGGCCCTACGGAGACTCTTCTAAATGCAAGTCATTCCTGGATAAATCACTTAAAGAATTTAGGAAGAGAGCCATCGGGTATTGATACCCAGAAACTTTGGGAATTTGGCAAAGAGATGATTGAAAAAGTGCACACTCTTGAAAAGACAAAATCAAGCCATGTATTGAGATTTATAGAAACAGTACTTTCTGAAATTAACCCCAAGCTTCTGGAATTGTGGATGTCCGGCATTTCCAAAGGAAAGAGAACTACATTTGACAACTTGTCCGCACTTTCAAATCTTTCTGTTCTAGAAAATGAGAGGATTCTCAGTAAAAGCTTTAATTTCTCCAAGTTGTTTCGCTCGGAGTGGCCTGAAACACTAGCTGTGAAAACGGATTTTGTTCATCTAAGTGAATCTGTACTTCACAGTCTCTACGAACGTGGATTCCTGAGGCAGGAGCAAGTCTCAGAGGCTCTGCACACTGTCTACGCTGTGAGGAACGCATCTGATCTCTTCTCAGCCCTTTCTGCACCACAAAAACAAGAAGTTGATGAAATTTTGATTCATATAGATCGAAATGTCTTTAAGGACCCAGATTCAGCTTTTCTTCTACAGGTTTACTCTTCCTTTAGCCAGTACGCTGACACATTATTGGGCATCTGGAGCAGAGAGTCTTTGTTCTCTTTTCTGACTCAGACCTCGAAGCACATTTTTGAGATTATAAAGCAATTTCATTTTCAAAATGTCAGCAAAGCATTTGCATTTTTATACGAGACAACAGGACTTCTTGGGGGTATTTCTGAAGTCTCTTCTTGTCAACAATTGCTTTCCGTTTTCAACCTTTGGGAGCTTCAGGCCCCGTCCCTGATGTCCGCAGAGCGCGCAGATTCGGGAGTGATCCACGCTACTTTGACCCGACTCAAACAGCTGCTGATGGGGGATGAAGACTTTCGCATTTCTTTATTTCAGTACATGAACCAGCTCTTCAACGGTTCATTGGGAGCCCTGTTGGGTAACGAATGCTTTGCTTTGAATAATAAAATCACTTCCGTGAGTTACTCAGCAGATGGAGGGCCTCCACTCACCCTTCTGTGGACCCAGATCCATGCAAACCTCTCCACAGATGGCAGCGTGTCCAGTGAGCGGACGGCTGTCCACTGTTCCATCTCCTGGCTTCAGAAGTGGGCTGAAATCTGGGGAAGCACAGCCCAGATATTGGAGCTGGATGTGAATGTTTTCGCTCCTCTTCATATCGGCCTTACCCAGCTTTTGAGTGAACTGGAAAGTGATGGGAAAACTTCTAAAAGCTGCCAGGGGATCTTTCCCATTCATCGCCCTGCTATTCTCATATTAAACCTACTTAAAAACATGACGCGAGATGGCGGCTTCCATGACCGGGACGATTTTCGGAATCTTAGGGAACTCTGGGGAGCAGCGCGTGATGCGTTGGTTAGAGTCAAGTTGCTTCCCCCCGACCAGGTGGAGAGATCCCTTTCCACCCTGGACACCGCCTTGAGTAAGCTGAAGGCATTTCTGCTAAGCACGAGAGCAGGCAGGGAGTTTCTGTATTCTGTGCTCAATGTGCTCACGGAGTTAAGCAGCAGCTCAGATTATAGAGACAGACATACGCACTTGACAGATCACTTTCTTTTAAATAACCTCACCGATTATGAAGTAAACTTTGAGAAGGTCATCACTGACCTAAGAGAAACAATATTCTTTCTTAGAAATGTGTCCCATGACCATACTTTATTGTCCTGTGCTGATACTTTCCAAAACATCACTGAATTTATTCTGGGAGATGGCTTTTTACAGGTAAGTACTTCACAGAGGGTGTTACATATTCTGGCCATGTTAAATTCCTCCTTTTCCTCCAAGGACATCACAAACATACTGAAAGGATGCATTGAATGGGTGGACATCTTCAATCATTCGTACGTGGCCTATCACCCTGGTTTTCCACTGGACCATCTTCAGGGTGTTTTGCAGCATTTCAGTGATGTGGGAAACAAAATCAACTCTACATTAACACTTGTCACTTGGCTAACGTTGAATACAGTGGAATCTGGTTGGTTGTTGAATAAGTCAAATATAAATTGTATGAATATTTACTTAAAAAATGTAACTGACTTTCTAAATGTTATCCTTACCGCCGTCTTTGAAAAAGAAAAGGCACCAAAGTTTGAGATTTTATTAACTCTTTTAAATAATTCCACAAACCAAGTAAGTATGCTTATCAACAGCTTAACAGGAGACTTTGAATTTGCATCTCAATCCAACTGGAAACATTTCACTGAATTAATTCTAAGACCCATAGAAATGTCAGAAGAAATTCCTGGCCAATTTCAAAATACTTGGCTGCATTTGGTACATCTGGGGAAAGAAATCCAAGAACTTGTGAAAGGTATTTTCCCTAACATTTTGGAAAATAACGTCTCTTCTAAAGCTGAAAAGTTCTTAAATATATTTACTACCAGTCCAAAGGAAAAGGACATGCATCGTTTGGGTGATTCATTTTTTCACTTAGCAAGTCACCTTGTCTTCAACTTATCAGATGATCTCCAAAATGCACCCCAGATAATTCCACAGGAAATAGTGAAAGCTGTGGGTCTTGGTATTGAGTTGATTAGGGATATGTTCAACTCCCTGATACCCTCAGTCCATCACAGTGTGCCAGAAGATCCAGGTAACAATGAAGTTTTAAAGAAGATAGCTTCTCTCCTGCTCACTCTACAGAAGACCAACACAGACCTTCTGGTAGACCAGCTCGAGCAAGCTGGTGAAAGTCTCGTGGGCTTTATAAGGAATATCAGTAGATCAGGTACTGACAGTCTAGGGGTCAAGTGGCTTGTTGGCTTGATGGAGAAGTTTGTAGATGGCTCCCATTCTTGGAATGTCAGTCGTCTGCTGAGGCTGTCACGCCTGTTTCCCAGAGAGGGCGTGGCTGCTGTGGTGGAGCTGTGCTCTGCCCTTCCTCACGCTGTGAGGCTCCTGCAGGGAGTGGTGGACAAGAACGTCACCAAAGCCCTCAGGGATGCCTACGACTTCGCAGTCCTTCGTGGCACAGGCCTTTCTCCTGTCACCGAGGAAGACGTGATGTTTGTGATGAAGACTCTCGTGGACACCGTGGAATTACTATCAGGTAAGCCAGACATTCTTTCCAAGGTTGTGACTTGCCTTCCGGTGGTTTGGTGCCGGAATGACACAACACCCGGATTTCAGCAGAATCCAGAGTTAGAAGCCTGCCATGGCCACTTCTACAGCAGAGTGGCGAGCATACTTGACCACCTCCACCTGCCTCCTCCAGGTGAAGCTTCACCATGTTCCAGCGAAAGCTCCCGGATGGAAATAACGAAGAAAATGGTCTGCGTAGTTCACGAGCTCGTGGACTGGAGCTCCGTTCTTCTAGAGCTGTCTGAGGCCTTCCAGGTCAAAGCCGCGCTGGTGAGAACGGCGCAAGAGTTCAGGCGTAAGGTGTTGCCGTTTGTCCTCTCTGGAAATCAGAGCCAGGGGAGCACCTCTGCACTCTGTCCCCCCGGCCCCATGAAGCAAGTTGCTTTACGAATCATAGAAAGATTTAGAAATGCCAGCTTTACAGAAGCCACATCAGATGAAAACATTGTTCGTAAGCCAGCTCTTTTAAACAGGCTCCTTAACGATGAAGGCACAGAGACATCGCTTAGGAATCTGTCCTTAAGTTTGGGAAGGATGATAAAATCACTCTCTGGGGTCGAGAGCCTGGGAAACAGCACTCGCTCTGTAGTCTCCCTATTCATGATGTTTATGGGTGCAAACCTCCTAGGAAGGCATTTCGAAGCGCTATCAAGTTGTATTAAAAGGAGTAAAGCAGCTTACAATGTGGTAGCTCTGTGTCTGGAGTCTGAAGGAGCCATGGAAGATCCAAACCTCGACTTCGATAGAAGAACCCTGTTCTCTAAAATTAACGAAGAGATTCCAACGATTGACTCGATGGCTCTTCAACTTGTCCATGTTTTGGAAAGCCTGAATTCATCATCGTCGCAGTTGTCAGAAATGACCGGAGGTTCTCCATCCGTCGTCACAAAAAACTGGCTTCGTAAATATGCAAGTGAAGAATATGCCAGAATAATACACATATTCTTTTTCCTTATGGCCAATGAGAATTCAGCATTGACTAAAGATATTAGTACCTTTTTGGATTATCTCAAGAACATTTCCAGAGGAGGTGATTCTCACCTTGACCTTTTTGCTCAACTGGTAAACCAAGAACAGTCAACTAATTCCTCAGTTGCTAGGTTGCTTTTGAAAAGCTTCCTAATTAATTCAATCATTAACTTAGCTGCAGGCTCTCGACAAGCAGCCTGGAATTTAAGTGACACTGACCTTCAGGTCCTGAATCTCATTAACTTCACCTTGAACCAGACACCGTTAGAAAAGGGTGAGAGAATCCTCCTCCCTCCAGGAGGCGTGGTGGAGCTCATGAGACAGCTTTTGAAAACATGCTTCACCTTGGCAGAAAAGGAAAATTCTGAGAACAAAACATCTCTTTTGCCTGAAGACCTCCACGGCATCGTTGCAGAGATGAGGTGAGTCTATTTCTGTGTGGTACGTGCCATTGTTACTCATTCAACCCAATTTCCTTCCCGGAGTGCCCCTGCCAAGCACAGCACTGTACCTGGCCCCGTGAAAGCTCTCTGAAGTGAATGTGGCTCAGCGAACATCTTATTGAAATGTCAAGGTATAATAACTGAGGACTGTTGTTTAACTACTAAACACACACTGAGTGGCCAGATTATTATAACCTCTGAATGCATAATAATCTGGCCACTCAGTGTATATCCTATA
>PVJN01048984.1:0-15394 GCA_004026805.1 Lasiurus borealis
CAGAAGTTTATTTTCTCCTATCATTTGTGCACTTTTCCAGAAGAGTTTGAGAAGCAGTGAATAATGTCTTTGTGCAAAGCCTTTCCCACCCGCGTATGAGGCTAAATGTGACAATCTCTAACTCACAGATGAGAAAATGAAGGCTCAGCAACTGCTCAAGGTCACACAGTTAAAAAGCAGGGGAATCAAAGCTCAAATATAGGTCTGTTTCTCCCAAACTCATCTGTGACTTTGAGAGGTGCAAAGTAAGACGAGGAAAAGGACACTGCAGGTCTGTGACAGCTAATGTCTGTGCTTCCTAACAAGTCATCGCCACTTAGCCCTGAGCTCCCATGTCTAAGAGGTGCTTTTTCTTAACCCTTGGAGAATCCAGAGGACGATTTGTCACCAGGGTTATTAGCATTTCTCCCTGGATATCGACAGCTTGTCTCTCCTCTCTCCAACCAGTGACTGATTTCTTCAAATGCTAGCCAAATACAGCCCAAGTCACCATGGTAAACGTATTGACAGAATCATATTAACAGCTACTGAGCATTTACAGGGTTGTAAGTTATGCAGGGAGGGAAAAGATAAGAAAAAAACAAAGGGAAATAAAACAAGTTCAATCAGCAGTGACAATTATTTATTTAGAAGCTGCTGGTTGGAACAGTTTTTTAAAAATATATTTTAATTGCTAATTATGGTTCCTTCAGGAGAGTGGCCTCAGTCAGAATTGCTCCACCTTAAAGTAATCATTAATATTTCAGCTGCTCAGGTCAGAAACTGTTTCACAGACAGCTGTGTCTACACAGTCGACTTTAGCTGCTCTCAGTAGCAGAAATGCTACTGCACTGGTTGGTTTGCTACACCAAAATCAAAGTCTGCTGGTCCGTTTACCATAAGGTAACAGACGTTTAAGTTCTTCTTTCTCTAAAGATCGAGGCTGGTTCAATAAGAAAAATTCTGCTCTAAGCCACCAAGACAACTGACGATTTTTCAAAGGAATGACCTATCTTTTCTAAGTTAATTTGCACCTTTTATTGGGGAACATAAGTGCTGCCTTAGGCAAGATAGAGAATACAGAAGAGTTTGTTTTCAGTTTCTAATTCCCTGGGTACTCCTGTGTGAACCTTATAACAAATAAGGTCAGCCTCCAGGCCCAGGAGGGAAGTGGGTAAACAGGCACAAGGGCACTCTGCATCCCCGTGTGTGCGTATGTTTTGGCATGGCCGTGTCTCCCGTGTTTCCAACTTCACATGCTTCTTAAGGAGAATCTAATCCTCACAGGAGAATTTAATCTGTTCATTTGCACGCATCTCATCAGCACCCTGCTTTGTTGAGGACTGTTTGATGTCCCATGGAAAAGACTTCGAAGTTTTTAAAAGCCTTTTTGATGTGAACCAGAAAATCACGTTTTGTCAAGAGTGCACTCAACTTGAACCTCAAAAGGTTCAGGACTCAGAAACCACACAGTTCAAGTGGGATTTAAACTGGGCAAAATCACTTCCTTGTCTTCCCCCTGCAAGTCCCTCCCTGGGCCTTTGTGCTAACAGTTTCTCTATACTATTGGGCCTTTTCCCCTCTTTTTTATTCGTGCGCTCTTTCACTCTCTCTCACACACATATCTTGGCAAGAAAACCTTAAGAAAAAATGTATCACCCCCCACAAGAAGTAGCTATCTTCCACACCAAGCTAAGAGCTGTCTCTAGCTCCACCCTCACGGTCTCAGAACGGTCAATGCTGGGTTACAGAGGGCTGGGCTGCTCTGGGTGAGGGTCAAATGATTCACAGAGCCAAGCAGCGACGATTGCATCCTTAATTGAGGCATTTAACCAGGTACAGGGAGCTTTTGCCGAGAAAACTAAAAACTTGCTTTAAGAAGTAGCTCCTATGTGTGGGAAGGAAGCACACACCTAAGGTATTCACTGTTTAAACTGGAAACGTAGGAAATCGAGACCTGACACATCCTAAAATTAGGGGCAAGAACTGAGCTGAGAGAGAATACTCTAACCCTAACTTTCTCTTTCCAAAACTCTCTTGTCTATTTTTTTTCCTTCTTAGATTAAAAAAAATCCAGTATCTCAAAGGTCAACCAAAGTTTAGATTCAAGAGACAGACTCTCAAGTGTGAAAAAGTCCAAAGTGTTCCTGAGAGCCCAGAAGCAACGGGTCCCCTCCTCTCCGTGGCTGTCGCCACATCGAAGCTTCACTGACCACTCTCTCGTGTTCTGCTAACCAAAACAGTCTCCATTTATTGAGCAGCTACTGTGGATCAGGCACCATTCTACAAATACATTCTCTCGTTTAATTGGTTCAATAAAACAAAAAGGCGAGCCAGCTCATCCCCATTTTGCAGGCAAGGAAACTGGGCCTCAAAGAGCTCAAACTACATGCCTCCAAGCAGCCCAGTCACTAAGGTGCGAGAACATCAACGGAAGCCCAATCTGTTGAACTCCAAAGTCAATGTTCTTGGCTTACCATCATGTTTTTCAGCACCTGCTCTGTTGCAGTTTTGAATTTTCGTGTGTGGGGTTGCTTTTTAAAAAAAAAATTTTTTTTTAGGCATTTCATGTTTTATATACTTATTTACCTTGTATTTACTGAGTACCCACCATGGGAAAGGCATTACAGATATTTCAAAAAGTCTAAGACACTATTCCTTCCCCTCCTCTCACTATGGCCCCTGCAGGGGCCTTTTTACAACGGTCTTCTTTTACCAGTGCTTACCCTACTGCAACCTGTTATTCACACAGCAGCCTGAGCAATCTTTTTAAACGGTAAATCACAACATGGTACAGTCCCTGTTTAAAACATTCTATGGCTTCCTGTCGTACCTAGAATAATATCCACTCTCTGTGGCAATGGGTACACTGGCCCTTTCAGTGTACCCATTGCCACATTCCCTAAGTCCACTCCATGTCAGTCCCCAGACATTCTCTCTGCAGCTCCAATGCACCAAGATGCCCTTCTCTCAAGCCCTGGTGTGGTTATCACCTGCTCATCATTCCTAATTCAATTCAAACATCACCTTCAGGGCGTAGTGGGCATATCCGACAGAGTGGATCAATTTTTATGACAAATAAATAATCATGTTATAAATTAGTCATAATAATTATTTTCTTGATTAATTCTTTAGCTTTAACACAAGCAATTAATTTTAAAAGAATGTTTTTAAAGATATTCTAATTTAGCAAATTACTAGATGAACCAAAATTGTACAAAAATGTCACAGTTCAGTTTGTTTCAGTGTTTCAAAAATTTAAACATAAATAAGAACTCCAGCAGTCACAAAGAATGGCTGAATTGAAATAACTCCATTTATGTTTCTTCACCTTTACAATCATTGTGCATTCTGAATCTACCATTTACATGCAGAAATGTGCAGTTTTACAGGAGTTGGAGACAGCAACTATGCCCTAAGTGAGCTCAACTGCTTCTGAACCTTTTGGCACTTATTCTCGAAGCAAACCGAGTCTGCAGATGTCAGGGCCCACAGTATAACTGGAAGTTCTCCCAATTCTTCTTTATAGAATACCATGTTTGTTAAAGAATAAAAAATGTGCTAATTTGAAACTTACATATGTATTATTAAAATTCAAAAGTAACCACAGCAATTTTAAAAACTTAGACCAACAAAAAATATATTTGGGGAGAAATATATTATAACTGACATTGTTTAAAATTACCAGCACATGATGGTATTAAAAAGCAGACCCACTTTTAGTTGATTGTTTTAAAATTCCTCTACAAGCTAACAGAGCTACCCTCACCAAGGCAATAACTTCATTCTCTATCACAGTAAAAAGAATTGTAAGTGCCCTAGCTGGTTTTGCTCAGTGGATAGAGCATCAGCCTACAGACTAAAAATCACAGGTTCAATTCTGGTCAAGGGCACATGCCCAGGTTTTGGGCTGGGTCCCGATGTGGGGTGTGGAGGAGGCGGCCTATTGATGATTCTCTCTCATCGTTGATGTTTCTATCTTTCCCTCCCTCTCCCTTCCTCTCAGAAATCAATAAAAAAATAAAAATAAAATAAAGCTTAAGACCTCTCATATATATTTTTAAAAGAATTGTAAGTTCTGCAATATGAGGAAACACAGGATGTGATGGGAACAAAAACAGGGTGGAAGAGTAAGAGCAGAACAATGGGAGTATAATGTCCCAGAAGTCACAGGAGGGAAATTCCATACTAGAGAAGACCCTACTCTAAGTTGGGAGCAGAGCCAACTGAAAGCAGGCCCCAGAGACCTCCCTCTACTATATGGGGGAGGTAAAACCAAGTCTGTCTTTCTCTGGTTGGTATATAAATGCATGCAAGGATTATATAACTGATGCTTGGTCTTAACCATTTATTACTACCAGAGGCAGATAGACAAATGGGCACAAATCATATTGAGCCAATGGTGTTCTCCAGGCCCCAATCTTGCAAAGATCTCAACAAATGGCCACCAAGAGCTCTGACAGCTCACGAGGAGGGAAGAGACCCGACTTAGGAGATGGCCAAGGATGGTGTGTCTGGCTTGTTCCTATTTGGCTGTAGTGCTAACTTGAAGAAAAGTATCTCACAGAAACGGCTACAAATTGAGCTGGTAAAATGGGATTCTACTGACCCCTCACATCTGCTCTCCGCACCCCATCTTGCTCTCTTGAAGAAAACAGCAAGCGTTTAACCACCTTTAAGCCTTTTTTCATTTTTAAACTCCTGTCACTATAGAGCTCTCAGACCAGGCCCAGTTTGTACTTCTTAGGGGATAAATCCGAATTAACCATCAGTTAACCTTTTTACAAACTAATTCAGAAAAGAAAATTAATTTTGTAATCAACAAAAATCAGACATTGTCCCAGCAACTGTGATTATACATCTTATCTGACCTGACCATTTAGAAGAAATGGGACCACTTAGTAATATGGCCCTAACTCATTTTTAAAACCTATTGCTTAGTATTCTATTATATATGTATCATAATTTACTTTTCCAATTATCTATCAATGCACACTGTGTTGCTTCTGTATGTTTTTTAAATTATTATACAAACAATACTATCAAGTACATACATCTTCATGTCCTTGACCAAACATATATAGGATAAGTTCCTATAGTTGCATTCTATCAAAGGATGTTTGAATTTAAAATTTTCATGGATATTGCCAAATTGCCCTCCACAGAGACTATACCACTTTACACTCCTACCAATTATGCGTACAGGACCCCATTTCCCCACACCTTTGTCAACAAATTATTCATAATTATCTAACAAATTATTCATAATTCCTTAAAATGTTTCAAATTTTCTGTCATCTTCCTGACTCCATCTTTGTTTTCTTTCCTTCATTTTTGTTTTGTTTTGTTAATCCTCACCCAAGAATATTTTTCCATTGAATTTTTTAACAGAGTGGAAAGGAAGGAGTGAGCGAAGGCAAGCGAAAGAGAGAGAGAGAGAAACATGGATGTGAGAGAGACACATTGATTAGTTGCATCCCCGATGTGTCCCAACTGGGGCCACATGGGATTTGCAACCCAAGTATATGCCCTTGACCATGAATCAAATCCTCAACCCTTAGATATGAGGGCCCATGCTCTAACCACTTAGCACACCAGGCAGGGTTCCTTGTTTTAAAAATCCTTACCCAAAGATATGTTTTATTGAGAGAGAGAGATCTGTTGCTTCCCATAAAAACCAGACTGGGGATTGAACTTACAACCTAAATACATGAATTGAATACGCAACTTCTTGGTGGACAGGTCAATGCTCCAACCACTTGAGCCACCCAACAAGGGCTCTTTTCTTCCTAAGCTTTCTAGTCCCTTTTGGTTTTCTTCCTGCCTCCTCTGTGAAGACTCCTATACTTTTTTCCTACACTGTACTCCTGATTCCTTCCCCTCACTTCTTCAACCACCTCATCTTTCCTCCTTGAAAATCTCCCTTACAGTTTCTCTGCAGCTCAGCCTGATTAAAAAACAATACTCCTCCCTTGCTCTCCCAACCTCTACTCTTGCTGAGCCAAAGAAGGAATGTTAATAGGGAAACCTGAAAATCTTTAATCTGGGTCAAAAATATCAGGAAAAATCAATTCAGCTTGGTGTAACGGAGGGGGGAAAATTGAGGGAAAATCTGCATTACTGAAATCTGTTTTATTTCCTGTGTTAGAACTGAATCAGTTATTTTATATTTTACATTCCACACCTGGATTTCCTACCTTTGAATCAAGGAGGGGTGGAAGAAAAAAAAAAAGGAAAAATCCAAACATGGCTTTTTGAAAAGCAGCAAGAAATGGAGAGGAAGGGTAGCGGTGAGGAGAAAAATCATAGCGTAGGAAAAAAAGCCAACTTCTTAAATCCTCTAAGGAAAGTTCTTTATTTTAGCTCTATCACCACTCCCTTCATTCCAGAGCTCTAAAAACAGAATCATAGGGCAGGAATGGGTTGGAGTGTGGGGCAGAGTGGCAGAGGGAGTGAAAGTATCCTATTCCTCTTCATGCAACGTCCCCACCTCGGCACCCAACTTCTTATCCAGCAAAGCTCTATCCACCACCAAGAATCAGCTTAATAGAATAAACCACTTAGGGCCGAGGCTCAGAGAAAGTCAAAGACCCCACAATCTCCTGCCTATTAAGCTTCTTAGAAGTTAGAATGCTGCTAAAGAAAGTGATATTATGGCCAAGCTACTTAGAAAAAAACACAAGGATGCTAAATTGGAAAGAGGAAGGCCAGTTTGGGGGTTTATGAGCATCTATCTTTAACTAAAGATGATGCAGCAGGGGGTGGATCCTGGAGTGGGAGCAAAAGTAGCCAGCTATGAGTACAGCTTCTCTAGTAGGTCTTCAAGTTGAGATGGAAAAGAAGAGTATTTGTAGATTGTACAAGAATCTGGATAGGAAAAAGTAAAAATTTCCCCCCTTAGGATAAAGGGAAAACACACTCTTTATGTAAGTAACTAGAGGCCCCGGTGCACGAAATTCATGCACTGGGGTCTGAGGGGTGTCCCTCAGCCCAGCCTGCATCCTCTCTAACCTGAGACCCCTAAGGGGATGTCTGACTATTGGTTTAGGCTCAATCCCTATATGATCGGGCCTAAACCAGCAGTTGGACATCCCTCTCACAATCTGGGATTGCTGGCTCCCAACTGCTTGCCTGCCTGCTTGCCTGATCACCCCTAACTACTCCCCTGCCAGCCTGATTGATGACTAACTGCTCCCCTGCTGGCCCAATTGCCCCCAACTGCCCTCCCTGCAGAAGCAGTCACCTCCAACTATCCTCCCCTGTAGGCTTGGTTGCCCCCAACTACCCTTCCCTGCAGGCCAGGTCGTCTCTAACTGCCCTCCCCTGCTGGCCTGATCACCCCCAACTGCCCTCCCCTGCCAGCCCAGTTACCCCTAACTGCTCTCCCCTGCAGACCTGGTTGCCCCCAACTGCTCTCCCCTGCAGGCCTGGTTGCCCCAACTGCCCTTCCCTGTTGGCCTGGTTGCCCCCAACTGCCCTCCCCTGCAGGCCTGGTTGCTCCCAATTGCACTCCCCTGCCAGCCAGTCGCCCCTAACTGCCCTCCCATGCAGGCCCAGCCACCCCCAACTCGCCTCCCCCTGCCAGCCATCTTGTGGTAGCCATCTCTGTAGGATTAAAAAACATGCAAAATAAAGCAACTTGCAATAGTTCTTCCCCCCTCAAATGTCCCAATGATTCTAAACATTCTGCTACTTCCTTATCCTCACCCTAATAAAGTTGGCAAAGTAAATGGCCCACAGGCATGCTATCTCAGTAGCTGGCAAGGCCAAGGCAAAGAACAGGACAAAGCAAACCCTTCATGCTAAAATAAAGTCCTGGTGGCTCACTGTCCTTAACCTGTTAAGAGGTCAGTGTAGAATTCTGGTTATTTCCACTCTATTTATTTTAGAGTAGTTAAAAAGGGGGATCATCAGGTGAGCTCTAGTCATTTCTTGCTCTAGCTCCCATTTAACGTAAGCCAAGGACAGACAATACTGTAGGTACCATCTTCTTAACATCAATTGGTAAAAAAATTTTGGCGGGGAGTAAGGGGCTATAGGAAGACCTGTCACACTGCACAAACCCCATCAAAAACCAGGACTCCCCAGAGCTGTTGTCCCAGTAACGTAATCCAGGGTAGAGGTAGGGGTCAGATCCTGGTTCAGGAGACTTCAAATCTGTGCCTAAGCCCTAATAATAGTGATTACTGCTAACAGTTATTAAAGGCTCACTTTTGTGCTAGGCACTGTTTTTAGGACTTCGCTTGTATTTCATATTAACTCATTTAATCCTTATAACCCTAAGAGATTGGTACTAGTGCTAGTCCCAGTTGATCCTGAGGAAACTGAGGCGTGTCTCACAGGCTTCGCTCTTCTTGAACTGCTACATCATAAAGTGCTGACTCTCTCAGACAGGCACGGTACCATGTGGAGCATTAGGAAATAGTAAATGCTAAACCATCTCCCCCCTCCATCAAGGGCTATGTTTGACAAACTTGTTGAGATCATAACTAGTAAGTTGTAGGCAATCCATTAGGGACTGGGAATAGAGATGAATGAGATACAGTCCCACCTCAAGTCACTCAGTGTTTGTGAGCGAGCCAAAACAGATCATGCTGCACTACAAGAGGCTCTCACTATTTCTTTAAGGATGGACACCAACCTACACACATATGTGAAGTGCTGAGAACAGTGTCTGGCACACAATGAGCAGACACAAATATTATCTTAGTCTTATTACCTTGGGAATCTTCCCCATAAAATCTCCTTCCCCTTGACTCTGCAGCCAGATTACCTGGGTCTGAATCACATCTCTATTTCTTGCTTTCGTGGCAATGGGCATATTGTTTAAACATTCAGTGCCTCAGTTTCCTCATCTGCAAAACGGAGATAATAACAATACCTATCTCATAGGGACTCCGAGGATTAAATAAATAATTACCTGTAAAGCACTCAGAATAGTGCCTGACACATGGAAAGTGCTTGGAAGGTGTTTGCTGTTCTTATTAGAAGTAGTGCTATGTTCCTGCCTTTGCCTGCAGTCATTTCACTTGCAATAAAAAGACTGAATTTAAATGTGTCTGGTATGGTTAGTTTAAGGATAGGAAGTCTCTGGGACTAAATAGGAGGAGAACAGTTCCCCTGGGAAGTTGGAGGAATAACCCTGGAACTTGTTAATTAAGATCTTGTTAATGAATCTGCTTGTTAATGGTCTATTAAATAATCACACAGTGAAGTTTACCGCACAAGCAAAGCCTTCTTCAAACGCTTGCTCTTTCCAGTCCTCCTGGCTCAGCTCTGACTTCTAAAGCTCTCTCCTGAGGGCAAGCCCTTCCAAATCCTTCCAAATCTGACCCGGCCCTCTTCATCTTGTCATACTGGCCCGTGAGCATGGCTCTTCTCCCAGCCTCAGAAAGGTCTGAGGCAGAAGCCCTCTTTATCTGGATTCTGTCTATCTTTCTTTAGGCTGAGGCATCACACCTCTGGGCCAAAACATTTCCCTATACCAAGTAGGAATAGATTCACTGGCCCTGGAAACTAAAAAACAAAGGTGCCCTGAACCTTGCTGAGGAGAAAGGCAAGAAGCTAAATCACTTTCAGTGGTGATCTGGTCATATAACATTTCAGCTGCGATGCCACAGATCTGCATAGGAAGTGGCCTGCCAATCTACATTCTCAAAAGAAGTCTACAAAAAACTTTCGTCCCAGACCACGGAGGAGAATTACACTACAGCTAGTGTCAGGGAATGCAGACTCTTCTGGAGCCCACTTCAAGGATGAAACAGCATGTAAGAGGGCTCCCTCTAGGTTGAATACTCAGGTATTTCATAAACTCCTTTGGTCTCCTAAGACCATTCTACTGTTTAGACAGAAGTTCTTGGAAGGAACAGAAGTTTGTGTGGTGTGTGTGTGTGTGCAGAGGGGTGGGGGGCATTTATATGGTCACTTTTACATGACAAAACACATCTGTGTTACCTTTTCTGATTCAATGGCCCTGGAAGTAGAGCAAGGCTTATTCACCAAGCTCCCATTTTAGACATGAGCTGCTGGGACTCAGAGGAACAAAGCAACTTAACCCAAAGTTACACAGCCAGTACATGACATGTCAGAGCTTCTGACTCTATGTTATTGTCCTCTCACTGAACTGTTCTCTGTTTCTAGTCATCACTTCCCACTTGTAAAGATGCCAGGAGGTGCCCAGCCCTGGGTGGTCCTTCAGATTATGTCAAAGTGGGAGAGCCAGAATAGCTCAGCCAAGAAAACAATGGTTGGGTTCACTATTCCCATCAGTATTTTTGAGCTAGGTGCTACGTGAGGAGAAACACTGGATTATCGTATGTACAAGAAAACAGACATGGGCCTATGGAGGAAGGACAATTCAGCAATTCATGCAAGACAATGTCATGAGTGTTTAAAAGGGGGAACGTGTGTTGGCAAAAGGACATCATCCCCAATCCACTACCAAGATTGACGAGAACATCCACTAGTGTACAGGTGTCTGAAGCCACCTGAATTTAGCACCAGGTTCACTTCTACCTTCTGGCAGCTGCCCCCAGAAGGGTTAAAGTTTCCATTAGATTGACAATCTGCAGGTGTTGGTGAATAACTGCCACTGAGAGATTATTCTAATCTTCCAACCCTTATTTCTTTACAAATGAGCATGTTAGCATAAGAAGAAAGCTTAAGGGCTGGGGAAGAGGAGAGAATAAGCTGGCAAAAACCCTCTCCAGCCCCTTCTGGGCAATATAACAGCAGTGAGAAGACAAGCTGGCTGGAGCCCCAAGGAGCACCAAAGCATGACTGGCCTCCCTCACATCTGGCTAAGCACTGTGAACCCCTCCCTGGGCTGTCCCATAATTACAATATTGCACCAAGAAAGGGGCTGTCTGGGCATATACAACCAGCTGATCAGCAATCAGAGAGGAAATGGAAGGAACCCAAGGAGGAGCAAAAGCAAAGGGGGGACTAGAGGCAGCTGGACAGATCCAACTACAGAAGGGGGGCTGGAGAAGAAAGGCACTGTCATGAGCAGACCAGAGTCTTTATTCCATCATTCCTGGGCTCCTCGGTGGAATCCCAGACTTTCCCTCTCAGACTGTCTAGTCGTAACTCCCCTTCCTCCAAGGCCGTATCTCCTCTCTGGAAGCTTGTCTTTGAAACTCTCACCCCACCCAAGGTGAGTAATTCATAAAAACTTTAAGGAGCATAAGAATCCCCTGCTAACTAAACCTACAGTTTCCCAGGCCACTTTCCCTGAGATCTGGCGTGGGCCCTGAGAATCTGAATTATAAATAGCATTCTCCACCCTCACCCGCCTCCACCACTACCACAAGTGATCCGGAAGCAGATGGTCCTTAGATCACATTCTAAGAATCCCAGCTTTGGGGGATTACTCCTTCTTCTGAAATCCTAGAGCCCTGATTGTCTGTTGTTGTTTTTTTAAATATATTATCATTTTTTAAATATATATCTTAACTACTCACCTTAACCATAAAGCCCCCAAGAAGAGGAAGTCTCATCTCCTACATGCCCCTGCAACAGCACTGAGCACGGCTCTCTACACACAGGAGCTCAGGAAATGCTCTGGATGTAGAGAGATGATGACGATAAAGAGGCCAGGGGAAGGAAAACCACAAGAGGAATGGCAGAGTATGGAGGCAGTGGCTGGAAGGAACTGTTTTCAGTGTGCCTACGTCTCCTGGGCTGGAACAACAGTGTGTGTCTCTTTTATTCCTTCTTCAATCGTCTTGGCACTGCACGCCTACTCTCTCTCATGAAAGCCAAGCCTGAGCAATGCACCTCCCATCGGAAACTTTGCCAAGAAATCATGCCAAGAATCCCTGGTGCTATGTGGCTTCTTTTATCGGCTAAGGGAGGACTCGAGGTCCTGAGACCTATCAGGTCTCTGTGCGAGGCCAAGTCTAGAGCTGAGTGTGAGCTTTAGTAAAGAGACGAGGGCCCTTGATCTACCTCACTAATCATCCACAGGGTAATGACTTTCCTTCAGGCCAACAAACATTTCCTGTGTGTTTTCTCCACAGAAAACACACTGAGCTGGTTCTGGGTGCTCATAAGATATCCTATGTCATCATAGTGGTTTATCTTTAGAAAGTTATCTTATTTTTTTAAATTTATCTTTATTGTTGGAAGTATTACAGACGTCCCCTTTTCCTCTATTGACCCCTCCCCCCCGCCCCCCAAGGTTTAGCATATATGCATATAAATTCTTTGGTTAATCTCTTCTCATCCTCCTTCCCCCCCTTCCCTCTAAGATTCGTCAGTTTGTTCTATGAAAGAATATATGCACCCCCATGTTCATAGCAGTGCTGTTTACAATAGCTATGATCTGGAAATAGCTCAAGTGCCCATCAGTAGCTGAGTGGATAAAAGTGCTGGGGTACATTTATATCATGGAATACTGTGAAAAGGAAGGATCGTGTCCTCTTTAAGACAGCATGGAGTGACCTGGAGAGTATTGTGCTAAGTGAAGTAAGCCTGTCAGAGAAAGACAAGTATCACACAATCTCACTCATATGTGGAATCTAATGAACAAAATAAACTGATGAACAAAATAGATCCAGACATACTTTACAGTGCCCTCGGCGGTCGTGGATCTGTCTCCTGCTTCAACAGTGTTTGGAATGAAACAGACCTGGGACGCTCCTTCTTTCAGCCTCCAACCACTCTCCGCCATCTTTTTCCAGTCACTACCTTCAGAACCACCTCTTAGACCAGCCAATACAGTTTTGTTGTTGTTGTTTGTTTTGTTTTTTCCAACCTTAACTCCCTATTGCCCAACAACCACGAGCTCCCAAATTCATCAGAACAATTCCACCCAGGTGGAGGCTGCGGTCAACTGCCGGGCCAACGTGCATCCGCGGGCCTCCTATACCTACCTGTCCCTGGGCTCCTATATTGATTGTGACAATGTGGCTCTGGAGGGCATGGGCCACTTCCTCAGGGAGTTGATGGAGAAGAAGCGAGAGGCTCCCAGTATCTCTTAAAGATGCAAAATCAGCGAGGTGGCGTAATCTCTTCCAGGACATGCTGAAGCCTCCCCACGATGAATGGGGCAAAAGTCAGGATGCTGGGGAAGCCACCCTGACCGTGGGAGAAGAACCTGAACCAGGCCCCTTTGGAGCTACATGTCCTGGGTTCTACCCGCACAGACCCTCAGCTCTGTGGCTTCCTGGAGAACCACTTCCAGGGAGAGGAGGTGAACCTCATCAAGAAGATGGGCAACACCTGACTCACCTCTGCAGGCTGGCCGGCCCCCAGGCTGGGCTGGGTAAGTATCTCTTCGAAAGGCTCACCCTCAAGTATGACTAGGAAGGAGCCTTTGGAGCTCAGAAGCCTTTGAGGGGCCCCTCTGCCTTCCCCTGGTGTCTGGCTTTTGCCTGGGCCTCCCTCCAAAACTACTAGCCATTCTTTTAACCACCTGAAGCCCTCTCTCATGCACTGAACCAAATAAAGCTTTTTGCAGCAAAAAGAAAGAAGGTTACTTTAAAAGTAAGACTCTATATGATACTGGGTCTCTAAACACGTAAGTATCAAATGGACTTTCTCAAGAATGCTTGGATATAGGATGAAGTACTATAGAGATCTGAGGTCAGGCCTCAGGTCTTGGTGGAGAGAAATTCTATTCTTTATCGTGTGAGCAATTCTTGGAGGCTCTGCAGTTCTTTCTTCCATTCTTAGATGCCATACTTTGTCCAAAAATGCAAACGGCCACACCTAGCCCTCTTTGAGTAAGCAACTCCTTCTTGGTTTTCAGATATCAACTCAAAGCTATCCCTGACTCTAACCTAGACCAGGTGCTCCTGCTCTTAACCCCAGGGCATTTTATACTCCCCCTATTATAGCACCTTTCACAATTTCCTGCAGTTGCTTACTAAATATTAAACTCTAGTAAAGCCGGGGAGTATAATCTGTCTTGCTTATCATATCCCCAGCACCTAACATGATGTCTAAAACAATGCAGGTACTCAGTAAATACTGGATAAATGGCTAAATGTATTAATGACTGCGCCATACTCTCTACCAAGAGAGCATGGGAACTTAATCATGCCTCATGTACTCTGCCACAATTTTATCCACAATGCCACCGATAAACACCTAAGATATGCCTTCTGCAATACCAGTATCATACCGAGGTAGAACTGAGGCTCACAGGACCACCCCAATACAGACTCCAGGGGGCACTTCCTATGATCAAAGATGGACACAGTGCTCCAAGGTCCATATGATGTCCGTAAGAGCCTGTGAGTTATACCAGCCATAAGGCACAATGCCAGCTCTGTCACAGACTTGATGGTAAGATCTCTTACAAGTTACTCAACTTCTCATCGACTCATGAAGAGGCATTAGGTGCTGCAGCAGCAGGTACTTTCCTTCGATAAAGAACAAATGACAAAAAGCTACAGACATCATGATGGGAGGTTGGGAGAAGTGGACAGGATTTGCAGTGAGATGCCTCTGTGGTTAGGAAAGGGTTAAGCCCACCCATCTGTCTAGGATCTCCTACCATAAATCAGCCTTGACTGCTGCTCAGTCTGAATGAAGCCCCACCAGGTTGGCCTGTCAGGAAGGAAGCCCATGCGTCCAGACTTTTGTTGTTCTAAGGATTTTTTAAAAAAATTTTACTGCTCAGGAAGGAAGCCGAAGCCTAGGCCCTAACTGCAATCCTGCTGATTACTCACCCTCGCATGTGCTGCTGCCTTACCTCTCTCTATCTTTCAGATCCAACTCTCCTTTTCTAGAATTCTTTCATAACTATGATTTTGGCATTTGGACCTACATCCCAGACTTTCCCCTCTTCTTTAAAAACTGAACATGAAAATGGCATTTCCCTTATACCTCCCATACACCTTTGTGTCTGTCTATATGTGGCAAGGACTGGGGATAGGGAGAGAGGAAAAACGGGTGCTCTGTGATCTGGAGACACTTTGTCCCCAGCACCGACCCGAACCTCTTCTTTTAAAGGAAGGCATAAAGGAACTGATAGGCATTGAGGTATCAAACAACTGGCTTCCAATGGCTATTTCAGCTACACAAACATGTGAACAGAAGACTTTTCAAACATGAGCTGCTATATTGAAATAACAGACTCAAATCTAAGGTCCTCGGGCAGAGGGGCAGTCTTTCTCACTCCTATCCTCTCCCACTGACATGCAGAGTCATTTTTTAGTATTCCTAAGCCCCATAGGGCTCTCTCTCTACAAAGAGAAAAAAAACACCGAGTTTATTTGTGCGCTCAGGGTAATGGACAGCCCTCTTTTACTCCTAAGAGAATGCACACAGACACTGTGGAAGAGGCCCATCCCCGCCCAGCCCTGCCCTCCCCTTCCCCTCCTAATCCCTCCCCACACTCCCCACCCCAGTGCAGTCCTGCTGCTGTATTTCTCTCCTGACCTACAAGGCCCCTTCAAGCCCCATC
>PVJN01048985.1:0-15409 GCA_004026805.1 Lasiurus borealis
CCGCCGCCGCCCGCGTCCCGCCGCCCGGAGCCGCCGCCGCCATGGGCCGGTCCCGGCCCGGCGAGCGCGGGGCCCCCCGCCCCGGCCCCGCCGCGCCCCCCGCGCCCCCGCCGCGCCGCGCCCGCGCCCTGGCGCTGCTCGGGGCCCTGCTCGCCGCCGCCGCCGCCGCCGCCGCCGCCCGGGCCTACGCGCGCTTCTCCGAGGCCCAGGCCGCCGCGCGCCAGGTCCGGGCGGGGGAGGGAGACGAGGAGGGGGCGCGGGGACGGGGCGGGGGGCGCCGGGGACCGGGCGGGGGAAGCGGCGCGCCTCGCAGGGGCCGGGGGGGAGGGAAGGGCGACCTGGGGGGGACGGGCGCCGGGGCCGCGGGCCGGGGCGCCCGGGCTGGGAGAGGAGGGCAGCGGGTCCCGGGGGCGGCCGCCCTGGAAGGGCCGCTGGGGAGGGGGACGGAGCGCAGCGGGGACCCGGCGCGCCTGGGGCGCGGAGCCCGGGACAGAGGGAGGCAGACAGGGAGGCGGCGGGCTCAGGGGCGGGTGGGGCCGGGCGGGAAGACGGGACGGGGACGGGGTGACAGGGCGTGAGGCGGGGGTACCGCGGGGCCGGAGGAGGGCGCGGGGCGGGGCGGCGTGGACGGAAGAGCTGGGGGCGCGGAGGCCCGGAGCCCGCGCTCAGCCGCCCTTCCCCGCAGGAGGCGGCGCTGAGGGCGCTGGGGGCCGAAGGCCTCTTCCTCTTCTCCTCCTTGGACACCGACCGGGACCTGCGCCTCAGCCCCGAGGAGTTCAGGCCCATCGCCGAGAAGCTCACAGGTACCCGAGCGGGGCGCCCTCCGCTTCCCGCCCGCCCGCCCGCCCGCCTGTCCCCCGGGTCTGCCCTCAGCCCGGGGCCGCCGGAAGCAGCGGGAGGCGGTGGGTGCTGGCAGCCCGGGTCACCCTGGCCCTGGCACGTTCCAGCTGCTAGTGAGGGCGAGCTTCTTACACACACACACTCACACACACTCACTCACACACACTCACACACTCACACTCACACACTCACACTCACTCACACTCACTCATTCACACTCACACACACTCACACTCACTCACACACTCACACACACTCATTCACACTCACACACACACACTCACACGCACTCACATGCACTCCAGTCCCTATTCCTCGCCTGTGGGTTACTGGTTAGCATTCCCGGACCGCTTCCTGGGGCTGGACATGGCTTTAAGCACCTCGAGTGAGTTATTTCTTTACTCTCTGAATGCCGTGTGAGACTCACTCCCACGTCACACCCCCACCTTTACAGTTTGGGGGACTGGGCCAGGGAGCCGCCCCAGATCCCCCATCCTCAGCTTGCCCAAGCTGGAAGGTGCAGAGCCAGGGTCATCTGGCTCCAGCCCTGCCCCAGCTCACAGGTTTCAGGGTTAGAGAGAGCATCCGCAGGTGGCTGGTCAGCAGTAGGTAGTCCCTAGGAGCTACTCTGATTATTTTTCTAAACTTTCAAACTCTTAGGTGCTGCCAGGTGCCCGTCCCTTTCTTGCTATCCATTTTTGCCTGGCTGTAACCAGCGGTTGTTGGGTTTTTGTTATTGTTGTTTTATAATGATGAAGGCCTAGAGCATCTAACCTACATATATAGAAGTTTAACTAAACCACCAAACAACCAGTTGCTATGACTTGCAGTGACCACCAGGGGGCAGACGCTCAAACAGGAGCTGCTCCCTAGTGGTCAGTGCACTGATGGGTCCTGATGGGGATCTGGAGAGACCCTATCGGCCCAATCGCCGGCTAGGCGGAGGGACCCCACCATGTACCAATTCATGTACCAGGCTTCTAGTGAGCTATAAAAGGCCCTCTCACCACCTCCCCAACCTCTGTGTCCATTTCTGGCGACATTTCTTGAACTTGCGATCTTGGGCACCTACTTGTTACCCAAGTGGCCCAGTGTAGGTAGGTCAGTTGATGGGAAAGGCAAGAGAGCTGCCCGCTGCTCTCCGGTGAGGAAGCACCAACGCCCGGTGTGGAGTGTTCTGGGTCTCTGGCCGGGGCGGTGGCTGTGGTCGCTGCCAGAGGAGGAGAGTCCGAGGCAAACGGCTAATTTGCCAGCGTGGACGGGGGCCGGTGTCTTCGTGACAGTCAGTGCTGTGGCAGAAGCAGGTGGCAGTATGCGTGTCAGCCCCCGAGGACTGGCCCCAAACTCTTTTTTTTTTTTAAATATATTTTATTGATTTTTTACAGAGAGGAAGGGAGAGGGACAGAAAGTCAGAAACATTGATGAGAGAGAGACATCGATCAGCCGCCTCCTGCACGCTCCATAGTGGAGATGTGCCCGCAAGCAAGGTACATGCCCCCGACCGGAACCGAACCTGGGACCTTTCAGTCCACAGGCCGACGCTCTATCCACTGAGCCAAACCGGTCTCGGCTGGCCCCAAACTCTTAATTTGGACACATCTCCCATGCATCCCCACAGCCACCACCTTGTCCTTTTCTATGGCCGGTGAGCCAGGGTTAACACCATGTTGGCCGAGCCTGCTGGACGTGGGGGCCATTTTAATTTTTTACAAATAAATCCCTTTACCTTTGAGGCCACTGTGAGTGCAAAACTGGACCAAGTTTTGGGAAAACAACATTTAAAAAACAACAACAAAAACACCGAACACCAAATCTAAGCAGTGACAAGTCTCTAGTTCAGTGGTTCTCAACCTTCTTAATGCCGAGACCTTTTAATACAGTTCCTCATGTTGTGGTGACCTCCAACCATAAAATTACTGCTACTTCATAACTGTAATTTTGCTACGATTATGAATCATAATGTAACTATCTGTTTTCCGATGGTTTTAGGCGACCCCTGTGAAAGTGTAGTTCGACCCCCAAATGGGTCTCGACCCACAGGTTGAGAACCACTGCTGTAGTTGGTACAGTTATGAGTGTTTATTTTTCTGCTTTTCGCCTTAAAAGTTTCACACACTCTCTATAACGAGCAACTGCTGCTTAGAAGTCAGGAAATAAAACTTGTTATTAAAAAACAAAAGGGCCATAAAATGCTGGGCATTATTATTAATAATAATCTGGACAACAGTACAATAAGCAAGCTGACTAATAACCGGGTTCGTGCCTCCTGTCCCGTCCTCCGAGGTCCCCAGATTGCCGGTTTGAGGGAAGGTTTGCCTCATTGACTTACAAAGGCAGAAATGTCGGTGGTTCTTTCGGCCTGGGATTTGCAGCGGGAGCCCCGGGAGGGCCAATTAGAGGGCACTTTGCTGATTCCTGCCCCTGCGGGCTCCTGCTCGGTCGTCTGAGATGGGCTCTGGGCATCTGTGCGTGCGGAAAGCGTCCTCGGGGATCTGATGATCCGGTGAAGAACTGCTTCAACGCACCCAGGCCGTTGGCCAGCGGCTGCCCCCACGCGTGGTCCCTGCCAGGACCTGCCCTGGGAGAGCAGGGGTGACAGGCCCCATCTCGGCTCTGTGCCATCTGGGTCCTGGGGCCCGGCCCTCCTCTCTGTCACCTCCTTTGAACCTTCCTCATGACGCCTGCCACACAGGAAAGGCTACAGACGTAGCCCCTCTGTGAGCAGGAAGATATCTGGGAAATCAAGCTCAGCCACTGCCGTCCCGCCCTCATACACACGTGGAAATGAGGCCGCCCCGGAGATCGGAGAGAAGCAAGTCTCTTCACCCCCAAACCAGCGCTCTTTCTATGACGCCGAAGGCGGCCTCATTCCCTTTCTTGCTTCATTCTTTGAGGAGCCTGAGGCTCTGAGCTCGTACTTCCCCGAGAAGAGGGCGTGGTTAACCGTGGGTTTGGAGTGACACAGGCCTGGGTGGGACCCCTGACTCCCCCGCTGCCTCACGGGGTGACCGTGGAGAAGCGATACCACCTCTCTGAGCCTCCAGTTTCTCTCACCCAATGGGAGCTGGTAGTGATGGTTTCTCCTCGCAGGGCTGCCCCGACATGAAAATGTGACACGTTGGTTGTTACCTGGACGATCGCTAACTGCCACCCCAGCCCCAGGCCTCATTCCCTCCATCTGTGTCTCGCAGGGTCCACTCCCACCAGCAGCTACGACGAGGAGGAGCTGCCGCTGGACCCCAGCGAGGAGACCCTCACCATAGAAGCCCGCTTCCAGCCTCTGCTCCCCGAGTCCATGACCAAGAGCAAAGACGGCTTCCTAGGGGTGAGTTGGGGTGGGACCTCAGCTAGGAGGGCATCTGTGTGCACGCGCCACCGGAGCATGGGGCTGGGCTCCTCTTTCCTTCCCGTCCTCCTTTATCAGCTGCCCTCTGTGCCCCCCGTGTGCCAGGCCCCAGGGCTCCAGAAACGAGTGTGGTGCCCTCCCTGCGGTCCGGGCACACGGTCTGGTGGGGGAGGCAGGAGGGATAAGAGTGAGCCTGGAACCCAGAGGGGGGATCCAGGGCGGCTTCCTGGAGCAGCGACCCCTGACGGAATGCAGGAGGAGGAGGGTAGCCGGGTGAGGCAGGGGCAGGAAGGACCTGGCTGGAGGGCACGGCAAGGGCACTAGGGCCTGTTGGTGCAGCCGCCTCCTGAGAATCACTGCTGTCTGCAAGCCGGACTTTTCCCCGCAGGCTGTGTTTGCTGAGGGCCAGGCCTGTGTCCCCCACATCTGTCACCCCATCCCAGGCCCCTAGCACAATGCCCCGCACCTGACAGGTGCTCATTGAACTCAAAACTCAAACCTGAGGTTCTGCCGGGCAGGGGTTGGGGTGGGGAGGGTGCCTGACAGACGCTTCGCTGACCAGCCCCGCTCGGGCCGAGGTCCTATGGACGAGGTGCAAGCCCGTCCTGGCACCTAAACCCCCGGGAGGCCCTGAGAGCAGGCGACGGAGGAAGGACAGCCGGAGCTGCGGGTGGAGAGGTGTGGGTGTGGCTGCTGGAGGGAAGAGACCGGGAGGATGACTCAGGCCTCTGGCTGGTGGCCAGGTGTGAGGTGGCCGTTAGCCCGGGGACTGGAGGGAGGAAGGAAGAGATCTGGTGGAGACAGACTGGGGGCAGTTTGGACAGACTGGAGTTGAGGCACAGAGGGGTGTCAGGGGGGAGTCCAGGTGGTGGTTTGACCTTCCACGCGAAGTTCTGGCTGGATGCGGGTTTGGTGGTGATGAGCCTGGAGTTGGGTTGGAGCTCAATGAGCAAATGAGTACCCGGCAGAGCGGCGAGAACCTGCACTCACAGGGGCGGTGGGTGGGGAGCGGCACCCCCAGACCCCCTTTGCAGAGCCCCGCCCTTTTGCAGGCAGCCCCTCTGCAGGGCTTGCCAGCTGGTGAGCAGGACCCTGTGAGCAGGACCCAGCGGGCGGGCGCTGCTGTGAGGACCTGCCTGTCCGGCTCCCTCCGTGGGAGCGCCTGCCCCTCTCTTCCCAGCCCCACTTCTCGCTGAGCCTGTGCCCCACCCACAGCATCGCCATCGAGGCGGGGACAGGAAAGGGCGCGCTGCTGTCAAAGACAGAGGCACCTCCTGGTGGCCGAGGGTCCCAGGGGAGCCGGGCAGTCACGCCTCGGGGCTGAGGCCTGGGGGGGAAGGGACAGCTCCCTGTAACTCAGAAGGACAGGGAGGCGCTGCCGAAGGGGGTGCTTGTCAGGGGTGCCCGGTTGGCTCATCAGATAGAAGTGAGCCGGGCACCCAGGCAGGGTGGCCCAGGGCGCCCTCTGGGGGTGGCCTTTCCTCCCCCTAAAGGAGGTGGCCGCCTCTCTCCTCCCACTTAGCTCCACACCCAACTCTGACCTCAGCCCCCTCCACACGTGGGACAGGGACCCCAGCGTCGCGTGCTCCTGCCCCAGAGCTTGGCTTTCCCTGCCCCAGGTCTCCCGCCTGGCCCTGTCCGGCCTCCGCAACTGGACCACCGCAGCCACACCCCGCGCCCAGTTTGCCGCCCGCCACTTCCGGCCCTTCCTGCCGCCGCGGGGCCAGGCAGCGCTGGGCGAGCCGTGGTGGATCATCCCCAGCGAGCTGAGCGTCTTCACCGGCTACTTGTCCAACAACCGCTTCTACCCGCCCCCGCCCAAGGGGAAGGAGGTGAGGGGAGCCCCCGGGAGCCCTGGGCCCTGCACCCCGCCCCGGCGGCACCAGGACCCTGGGCCGGGCCTTCCCCCGCCGCTGGCCGCCTCCCTCCGGACCCACTCCGCCCGGAGCCCCAGGCCTGAGGCCCACAGCCGCCCGGTCCCGCTGCGCTGTCCTAGGTCATCATCCACCGGCTCCTGAGCATGTTCCACCCGCGGCCCTTCGTGAAGACCCGCTTTGCCCCGCAGGGGGCGGTCGCCTGCCTGACGGCCGTCAGCGACTTCTACTATACCGTGATGTTCCGGTGCGTGGCCCTCTGGCCCTCTGGCCCGTCCTTCCCTCCCTCGGGGACCTGGGACTCCAGGGGGGGGGGGGGTCACCGGGGCGCAGCAAACGGAAGGCAGACCTGGCGCAGAGCCCCCTCCACCACGTGGCGCCCTGGGGTCTTGGCCTCCCTGAGCCTCAGCGCTTAGCACGGGGCTGGTGGCTGTGATGGTCGCCCACACAGACGAGGGGGGTGTGGACCTGTGCGCCCGTCACACACAGACTGTGAGCTCCGAGGAGGGTCAAGCAAGGCTTCTGAGGGCGCATGTGAACAGGCCCTGGGGATGGGTGGTGCTCGGAGGCCCGGCACTCTCCCCGCCCCGCTCTCCTGGCCTCTGCCCAGCCCTGTCCCCAGCACAGAGCCCGGTCCCAGGCTTTGGGGCAGGGGTGGGGGGCCTGCTCCCAGCCGGGTCCCTTCCCCCAGGATCCACGCCGAGTTCCAGCTCAGTGAGCCGCCCGACTTCCCCTTCTGGTTCTCGCCCGGCCAGTTCACCGGCCACATCGTCCTCTCCAAAGATGCCACCCACGTCCGCGACTTCCGGCTCTTTGTGCCCAACCACAGGTGGGGACTTGGGCCCAGGCCTCCAGCTCCAGGGGTGGAAACGGTGCCCAGAGCCCCCTCAGTCTGCACCCCTTCCTTGCTCCCAGAGCCCCCTCTCTGGGGAGGGACTGGAGCCGACCAGGAAGAGGTAGCGTGAGGGGGGTCATCTCATCACTTGGCGAACATGTCCCAGGTGCTGCATGGGCCTGGCCCGCCAACTCGGTGCCCAGAACCCGGTGCAGCCGGAGCCGCCCACCCTCAGAATGAGACCGGGGGGTGCGGAGGTTCAGCCAGGCAGAGGGAACAGCACATGCCTGCTGCCCTCACTGCCAGCGTTGCCACCACTGGGTTTCAGGGGGCTCCTGGGATGACTCTGTGCCAGCCACTGCCTACCTGCCTGACTGACTCAGGGTCAGCCTCTTGTCAGGGAGTGGGGGGTGGGAGGCAGCGGACCTGGAGACCCGAGCCTTTCCTGATTCCCAAGTGGCTGCTTAGTGACGGTACAGGGACACGACGTGGGTGGGAGCAGGGAGGCCCAGGGTTGAGTCGCAGCCCTGACACCAGCGGACCGCATGTCTGTGGGCAAGGCCTGGCCCTCTCTGGGCCTCAGTCCCCTCCTTTTCTAGAAGGAGGCGGGCAGGGGTGAGGGGTGGTCAGGGTCACCGGGGAAGAGAAAGTTGCCCCAAGGAACAGAGTGGCCACCCCTTGCTCCTTTTACTCCTCCTCCCGCCCTCAGCAGGCAAGTACCTGCGTGGCACGGCTCAGCCCAGGCCATGCCTGCCTCCACCCCAGGGTGGAGGTGGGGGTCCTGGACTGGATGAAACAGAAGGAGGGGGGCAAATGTCCAGGCCCAGGGACTGCTGACCCCTTCCCAGGGCACCCAGCTCATGTGCCCAGAGTGCTTGGTTGTCAGTCCTCGGGCGCCCCCATGTGGCAGACCTGCAGGTGGCAGCTGATCTGGCCAGACTGGCTGGAGGACCGAGCCAGGTTTTCACTCCACTGTGTCCTGGGGATGCACTGGCGCCGCTGCCTGGAGGGGTCGAGGGCGATGCAGGAGTCCTGGGTGGGAAAGCCCTGGATGCGCGGTGAAGGCGGGGCCCCGGAGGGGGTGCGGTTGCTGAGAGCAGGCAGAGCAGGGAGAGGAAAGGCCCAGGCTCTGCAGTCCGAGTCCCAGCAGCTCTGAGCCCTGGGCTCAGCTTGCAAGCCTCGGTGTCCTCATCTAAAACGGGGACAGCTGGGTGCTTCCGGCAGCAACGTCTGGCCTGTGGCTGGTGGGCCTGGCTGACAGTACTCTGCCCTGGCCGCCCTCCCGCCGTTCCAGGTCTCTGAATGTGGACATGGAGTGGCTGTACGGGGCCGGCGAGAACAGCAACATGGAGGTGGACATCGGCTACATCCCCCAGGTGAGCGCACCCCGGTCCCCACCCGGCTAGGAAGGTGGGCTCCTTCCTCGGCGCGGCTCTGTCGCCGGGCCTCTCGGCCTGGCTGAGGGGGTGCCCGCTGGCGAGGAGCCTCGGGGCAGTGCAGGTGGAGGACGGAGCCCCTGGCATAGCTTTTTGCGCACACAACCCCGCATCCGCCACGGCCCGCAGACAGCGTCACACGGCGACGGAGCCCCGGCTGCACACTGGCCCGGCCACCGCGCAACCCTGACCGGGCCCCCTTCCCTAGGCCTCCGTTTTCCCACCTCGGCCATGACTGGGTATCTGAGAGTCTCTCGGGGCCCCTGGAAGACTCCTGCCCATCTCTGAGACATCCCTCACTGAGGTCATCCCTCACTGAGGTCATCCCCACTGAGGTCATCCCCACTGAGGTCATCCCTCACTGACTCCGGCCTAGATGGAGCTGGAGGCCACGGGCCCCTCGATCCCCTCCGTGATCCTGGATGAGGATGGCAACATGATTGACAGCCGCCTGCCCTCAGGGGAGCCCCTGCAGTTCGTTTTTGAGGAGATCAGGTGGCAGCAGGAGCTGAGCTGGGAGGAGGCTGCCCGGCGCCTGGAGGTGGCCATGTACCCCTTCAAGAAGGTGAGGCTGGGCCTGCGGCAGGGCGGGGCAGGGCAGGGCTGGAGCTGTGGCAGAGCAGCGGGCACAGGCCGCGGGGCTTGCTACGTGGGCTTCCCCTGCAGGGCCCAGTGGTGCCTGGGGAGCCCGCCTTTGCCATGCACAACCTGGAGGAGGTATCCCCCGTCTCAGCAGCACCCCTCACACACACACACACGCACACACACACACACTATTCATGCGTAGACACGCGCACCCATTACACACTCAGCACCTGGATGGGCCCCTGGCTGCCCTCAGTAGCCTCTCTTGGCTTGGCCCCAGGTCACCTACCTGCCGTTCACCGAGGCCTTCGACCACGCCAAGGCCAAGAACAAGCTGGTGCACTCGATCCTGCTGTGGGGGGCCCTGGACGACCAGTCCTGCTGAGGTGAGAGACCTGGCCTCCCCCACGGGAGGAAGGAGACACTGCACACTTTGGGGGGCACAGGAGGCTCTAAGACCGTGCGCCTCCCCTGCAGGAGCATGAGGGGACTGCAGGGCAGGGGCGGGGGGTGAGGGTGTGGGAGGTCTCTGTGCTGAGCTCAGAGGAAGCTGCTGGAGAGAAGCTGAGCCCAGCTCACCATTTCCGGCTGAGAACCCTTGGCCAGGTGACTTCTCCCCGAGCCTCCGTCTTCTCCCAGGAAAGGAGGGAACTACTCACCTCCCGGAGGGTGAGGAGTGGCTGTGAGAGGCTGTGCCCCGCACAGGGTGGCACACAGTGGGCATGTCCTCACCCAATAATCAGCAGACTTCCTGGAGGCCTCCTGGCCCCGCCCTAGGCTGGGTGCCGGGGGCCTTGCCGCGTTACACCAGCAGGTCCAGGGGCAGGAAGGTGTGTGACTGGGTGCCAGGGGAGGCTCCTGAGAGTGACATTTAGGATGAGACTCTGAAGGATGAGTAGGAGTTTGTCAAGTGACAGGAGGAAGAGAATTTTCGGGGGAAGAACAGTCTGTGCAAAGACCTGGGCACGGTTTTGGGGATCTGGGGTTGCAGGGCCCTGGGGAGGGCTCGCACCAAGTCTCCGCCCAGATGCCAGGATGTTCTCCATGCGAATTACAGCTGCCATTTCCTCGGCACCCACAGACTCTCTTATTTCACCTGGGGCGCGGTCCGAGGTGACCTGCTGATGGACCCCCAGCGAGACGCGGGGTCGCCTCACTCTGCTGGCCTCGCCTCTCCCCGCACAGGTTCGGGGCGGACTCTCCGGGAGACGGTCCTGGAAAGTTCGCCCATCCTTGCCCTCCTCAACGAGAGCTTCATCAGCACCTGGTCCCTGGTGAAGGAGCTGGAGGACCTGCAGGTGAGTGGAGGGTACAGGGGAACAGCTTCTTGGGAGCCCCTAGGACAAGGCTGGGGGCCATGGCCACAAGCGGGTGCCCACTGTCCCCACAGAACAGCCAGGAGAACCCCTCCCACAAGCAGCTGGCAGACCTGCACCTGGAGAAGTACAGCTTCCCCGTGGAGATGATGATCTGCCTGCCCAACGGCACCGTGGTAGGTCCCTCCCCGCCACCAGCCCCGGCCCGGCACAGGGCGCAGGCTCACAGACCCCAGCAGGCTGCCTCGCTGGGCTCCTAGCCAGCCCGCGCCTCAGGGGTCACATCTGTAAAGTAGGAATCCTGATGCCAGTCCGCCTGCCTCGTGCAGCGGTCACGACGCTCCTATGGGAAGGGGGACCCCAACAGCCCCCGGGGCCTGGGGAGCATAGGCACAGTGTAGCAGCAGCGTGGAAAGGACCGGGGCCTGGAGGGAAGGCTCACCTGGACCACCGCAGCCAGCCCTGGGATGGAAGGAGGAGGGACGGGCCAGGCCTGGTGACAGGTAGAGAGGACCAGGGACCACCCATACCCCAAGCCCCTTCCAAGCACCCAAGCGCATCCTGTAGTTGGCTTCTCCCAGCAGCTGGGAGCTAGATGATGGCAAACACCCGCTTTACAAACAAGGAATCCGAGGCTCAGAAGGTCCAGAGCCTTGGAGACAGTTGCACAAGTGAGAAATGTCCTGGGCCTGGCCGGGTGGCCTCATTGGTTGGAGCATCATCCCGTTCACCCAGAGGCTGCAGGTTCAATTCCAGGTCAGGGCACACACCTGGGTTTTGGAATCAGTCCCTGCTCAGAGTGCGTATGGGCACGTACAGGAAGCAACTGATCGATGTTCCTCTCTCACATCGATGTTTCTCTCTCCCTTCCTCTCTTTAGAAAAAAGAAAAAGAAAAAATAATATATCCTCGGGTGAGAATTTAATAAAAAAGGAAAGCAGTGTAGCAGGCTTTGAAATGAGGTCTGCTTGGGCCTCAGCATCTCCTGCTCTTCCTGACAGAGGGGCGCGGAGTTCAGGGGTCACGGAGCAGAGGAGGGGTGGGGTGAGGGAGAAAGGTGAATTGAAGGGCATTGGTTTTCTGCTGGTGGACGAGGTGTGTGAGCTGTGTGGTCAGAGGGCCCTGTGTGAGCAGAGGCGGGAGCGGAGGCAGCTGGCCCGGGTCGGGTTCTGCCTGGCTGCCGGCCGCCTCAGTGAGGGCCGGGCGGCCTGGGAGCGGCCACTTCTCCCACGAGCGGCCGAGCAGACGAAGCAGGGCGCTCTGAGCCCGGTGGCTCCGCCCCTCACCCAGCCTTTCTCCAAGGTCCACCACATCAACGCCAACTACTTCCTGGACATCACCTCCATGAAGCCTGAGGACGTGGAGAACAGCGCCTTCAGCTTCGCCTCCACCTTCGAAGACCCGTCCACGGCCACCTACATGCAGTTCCTGAGGGAGGGCCTGCGGCGCGGCCTGCCCCTGCTCCAGCCCTAGCGGCCACCCCGAGAAGGAGGGGCGGGAGCTGGGCAGAAAGGCCTCCGCAACCGGGCTCCATTCCCACCCCGCCACTCCCAGGATGCCCGTGAGGTCGGAGGTCAACTAAGGTGGCTCTCCTCGCTTGGCATCTACTTGGGGGGAGTGGGCAAGGAGGCGCCTGGGCGGGCCAGTGGGTGCACCTCTAGCTCCAGCTGCCACCATCAGCCCTTGACTATCCACCCGGCTCCAGAAGCTGTGTGGCTCCCCCCAAAACGGAGCCTGGGGTCATTTCCCTAGATGCACCTTCTCGGACACATTGTCCAGGCCTCTGTGGGGTGAAGAATAGGGAGAAGTGGTCACCTCTTCCCCCCTACTTTCACCCCTTCCCACAAGGAACAGTAGAAGCCCTGGAATGGGGTGGGGTGCAGAGAAGTGCTCCTGCTTTTGTCCGGAGCCTCTTCCTGGCCGCAGCCCTCACTGCCCTCCTGTGCCCGGTCCCCAGTGGGTGAGGCTCCCAAGAGTCAGCCTTCTGGGGGCTCAGAGCAGAGCCCTCCTTCAGAAGCAGAAACCGTACAGTACCCAGACCCTGGCTCCCACACCAGTCTAGTCTATTCGATTTAATGAGGGGACCCCAAACCTGTTTGCGGACTTGCTGGAGGCCAACTGCCTGGGAAGATCTACTGCCCTTAGGAAGGGGGTCTTGAGGGCCAGACCCCAGGCACCACCCCCACCTCAGCACAGGGTGCCAGGAGCACCGCTGGGATCAGAGCCCTGGCGTGGCCCTGAGCCCTCAGCTCCACCAACGTGTAGCCCAGCCAAGGGGCAGGGCCGCCCGGAGCAGCCTGTCCACCCTGCAAGGTGTTAATGTTCCTTGGCCCAAGCTGGGGCCTCAGTTCGCACCCCAAGCCACGGACCACGGCCAGTCTCTTTTTTATACATGCCGGAAAGTGTTTTTACGTGAACTTTCTCACCGTTTGTAGCATTTTTATAGCCCGCGCTAGGGAGAAGGAAGGGGCGAAGGCTTCCTCAGCAGCTGCCCATGATGGCTGGGTCTGAAACCCTCGGCGGGCCCAGCTTGATGTCTCTGCAGTTGCACCTGGAAGAAACAGTCCCCTCTCCCTCTCTCCTAGTTTTTTAAAAACAGTCCTCGGAGGGTCGGTGCATCCTTGTCTCCCTCAGCCTCTGAGGGCCCCAGGCCTTTCCCTGAGGCCTTGCAGCCAGGCCTGCTCCCCACCCTTACACCTGCAAGAGGAAGGCCCAGGCCTGCTCTAGCTGAGGCGCTTGGATAAGATTACATGTCTTTCCTCATTTAATCCTCACAACAGGCTGGGAGGTGGATATTAATTGTTCCCATTTTGCAGATGAGGAAACCGAGTCTCAGGAAAACAAGCTGACATGCCCAGCGTCCCTCAGTGGTAGAGTTGAGATTCGGCCTGAGTCTTGATTGCGGGTGTTTTACGCCCTAACCACACCCCTGTCTGTTTTCACTGAGGTGAAGAGAGAGCCTTTCATATCAATATCTCGTTCCCTTCTGGTCTCTAGACCAAATAAGGCATGAGTTCAAGAGCTCAGCCAAGTTCATGTCCTCTGGGAGGCATGCTTCCATGCCCTTCACAGGGAGGGAGGGACGGCCCCAAACCTTTCCCAGTGCTTCCAGGCACGGGGGGCGGTAAGGTCCAGACCTCGGATTCCAAAGCATCCTCATCAGATGCTTCTTCTGCCCGACCCCCTTAAGCCTCGAAGCTCATGGTGGGGGAGGGCCCCAGCTGCCCTCTTGTCTCACCTCTGCCACTTTCCTCCTTGTCCCCACCGCATCCTATAATAAAGTGGAAGATACAAGGGTGGTTTGAAGCGCCTTTCCTTTGAGTGGGATGTTAACAGTTCAGTTTTGTCCTCGATCGGACTCTTGTGGGATTTGGCTTGCCCGGTGGGTTAGGGAACGTTGCTGGCATGCCTTTGGGGTCTATCTTATCTGTCACCAGAGGGCTTGAGTGACTTTCTGAAAATAATTTTGTGATGGCCCTCCTAGTGGAACTCACTATATTTAGAATCTGATGCTGTGTTTATAAACTTAAACCCATAATCTTAAAAGCACAGCTCAAGACAGGCATTAGGTAATTTTTTATTTTTTGAGGGAGTGTACTTCAGAAAAAAAAATATATATAAAGGAAACAGAACGGGGAAGGGAAAAACGCTGGGCAGGGGTAGAACCAAAGCCTGGCCTTGGCCTGCACACAGGGAAGGCTCTGGAGCATAAACCACACCACAGAGTTGAAGCAGCTTTTTGTAACCTGGATCAGTCAGTCATTGGCTGGGAGGGTGGGGGATGGAGTCACTTCCCGGGATGGGGCCTCCGTTCTCCCTCCTGCAAGGGCAATTTTCCAGAAAAGAGGGCATCTGTGAGTAACCCACACAGCAGCTGGAGAATGGATTCTCTGGCAGAGTAAAGGGGACCTGGGTGGGGCACCAAGACAGCATCCAGGAAAGACAGCTTGGGTGGATTTGCAAGATCTGCCATTGCCCTGGAGAGTGAAATCAATGATTAAGCAACAGCTTGCCATCCTGGAAAAGGGGCTGGACCTAGAAGTCACCATCATTTGCAATATGGTAGGGCTCAGGGACAACCTCTGAGGTCTCTGGCCAAGACCACCTCACATAATTTGCAGGATCCAGTGCAAAATGAAAATGCTTGTTTTTTTTTAAATAAATAAATAAATTTCAAGAGGGCAACAGCAGAACATTAAAGCAAGTATGGACTCCTTACCCAAGGCCATGTGTGACTGGCTGTGCCTGGCAGCTGGGACTTGAAGGATTTGAGACAAAAACAAAAAACTGCAACCTGGGTGTCAGGCACAGCCACGTGTTGAGGTCGGAGGAGGGCATGTGACCAAGGCCTGGATGCCATGGAGATCAGAATCCGGTGAGTGGGCTTGGAAGGAATGTGGGGATGTGGGTGGTTCTCTTTCCCAATGCCTCTGGGATCTACCCTCCCCATCTGGTCAACCAAAACACTGAAAATAGTTTGAGAGAGCGTGTGTGTGTAAAATACTAAAGGCTAAAATAAGAGAACGCTACAAAGCGCTGAGGGCAGGAGTCAGAAGCCCATTTTGCTGGAGAGAAAGCCGTGTCTTGGCTGGTAAATATGGACTGTGAACTGTAGGGACCAGGGCGATATGCAAGGAAAACTGCAGCCAAGGACCCGGAACGCAGGGTTCTCAGGTTTGTTGACGGGGTGGGCACAGTGGACACCACCATACTTGGGGGCCCAGCAGCGACGGACCTCGGATTCCAAAGGTCGGATCGTCTCTAACAGCCGACAGGACGGAGACCTGCAGGGTTTGCGGACCAATCCGGCCTCTGACACCTCGGAGCTCTGACAGAGGGGGCGTGGTCTCTGGTGGGCGTGCCCTTCCCTGGGGTCCGCTTGTGCGGCCGCCCTCCGCCCCGCCCACTCAGGGGACGGCTTGGTGCGCAGGCGCGGAGGACCGCTTCCGGGGGCGGGCAGCGGAAGTGAGGGCAGCGGAGGCCGGGCGGCCGGCCGTAGTAGGAGGGGCTGTGAGGTGAGGGAGTCCGGGAGCCGGAGTCTTAGGTGAGAAACCGGGTCCGAGTGCTGCCCGGGAGGGGGGAGCGCGGCCTGGTGCGGGCTTCCCAGCCGCTGTCCCCGCGCCAGTTCTCGCGGGAGCCGGTGCTGTCGGCCTCTTGGCAACGGGGGAAACTGAGTC
>PVJN01048986.1:0-15409 GCA_004026805.1 Lasiurus borealis
TGCTCTCTCCCCTACCAAGCAGCTGGGGCAACCTGTAGCCAGGGCAGCGGGGCCTCCGGAGAACCCCCAGGGAATAAATGCCCAGGAGGTGCCCACGGCCCCGCCGGAGGGAGAAGCTCAACTTCCCCGGAGATAAACAGAAGAGGCAAGAGAGAGAAGGTCCCTCCTCCGCCCCACCTCAGCCCGCCCGCCCGCCCGCCCGCACCACCGGCGCACCTACCTCCATCCGAGTAGGTCTCGGTGCCGTAGCCGTCCTGCAGCCCGTTGCTCCAGGTCCCTTCGTACTTGGCCCCGTTGCCCGTGCACTCCCGCACCCCGTAGCGCCCCTTAAATCCGTGCGTCCACTCGCCCTTGTACACCCACTTCCCCTTGCTCTCCAGGCCGATGCCGTGGCGCTTGCCCTGCGCCCAAGTGCCCTGGTACGTGTTGCCGCTGGGCCAGGTGTAGACGCCCAGCACCTCGAAGCCGTGGCTCCACGAGCCGGTGTATTCGCCCTGGCCCTTGGGGCCGGTGCAGACGCCATGGCCGTGCGCCTTGCCGTCCTCCCAGCCTCCACAGTAGGACCCTCCATCGTCAAAATTAAACCTACCCCCACTGGACATGCATGTAATTCGGTTTGCAAATCCCGCAAACGGTGGGGGGGAGGGAAATAAAAAAATAAAAAATAAAAACAAAAAAAACAAGGCGATCAACAAACCGGATTCTTGGTTGGTTGGCTGGTTTTGTTTTGCTATTTTTTTTTTTTTTGTTTCTTTTCTTTTTTAAAAAAAGAAAAAGGAAGAATGGAGAAAGCAAGAACCCAGCAAGCAGATCCCGGGCGGCGGGCGGCCCGCGGCGCTGGCTTCGGTGGAATCTAAGTCAATCGAGGGCGATCATTCATTTTCGAGCTGCGCCGCGGAGCCTGACCAGCGTCTCGCGCTCCCGCTGGAGACAGGACCGGAGGGGAGGAGGGAGGGGGAGGGGAGGGGAGGAGGGGAAGGGAAGGAGGGAGCAGGAGCGGCGGCGCTGGTGCCAACGGCTCCACCTCAGCGCCCGGTGCCCCCTCGGAGGCGAGCCCGCGGGGCTGGCCGCGCAGGCCGGCGCGGGGGCAGAGAGGCTCAGGCTCGGGGCGCAGGCTTCCACCTGCGGCTGCCGCTCTGCGGGCGCCCGAGGGCGGCGGAGGGGCCCGCCGCGGGCAGCGGCACGGGCGGCGGCGCGGGCGGCTGCACCATATTGGGGGCCGCGGCCCGGGCCGGGGCGGCGGCGGCGGCGGCGGCGGCGGCGGCAGCAGCAATGCGGCGGGTCGGGCGGCGGCGGCGGCGGCGGCGGCGGCGGCGTGCGCTGGGAGCCCGGCCTGCGCGCTCTGGCCGGCGCGGCGCGCGCCCCCGCCCCGCCCGCGCGCCCCCGCCCCGCGCGCCCCCGCCCCGCGCCCCGCCCGCCCGCCCGCGCGCCCCCGCCCCGGCCCCCAGTCCCCGGCGCGCCCGCGGCCTGGCACAGGGGCGCTGCCGGGCGTGGCAGAGGGCGAGGGGCGCCGGCGGGGACCCTGGGCGCCCCGCTCTCATGCCCCAACCGGCGCTCCGGCCCGCTAGGCTTCCCCCTTTGCCTGGGTCCGCCTGGAATAGGGGTCCAGCCGGGGCACCCCAGCTCCCACCTTTCCCGGCACTTGGATTTAAAGGGACAGGAACTGCGTAATGGGAAGGTGCCCAGCATCGAGAGCGCTCTCTACCCGTCCTGGGAGCCGCGCGTAAAAGCTCGGCCCGAGCCGGCCCCGGGCGGTCAGGGGGGCCCTCCCCGAATGTTTCCGCGCCCCAACCTATTCCTCCCGGCTCCTATCTGCGACGCCTGCCCCTGGCTGGACTAGAGAAGCTTTTGGCAAACCACAGGTGTTTTTTTTTTTTTCATGATAAATAAGTCGTCCTTTTCCTTACAAGCAGTTTGGTTCCAAAGGTGGGAGGCGGGGGGAAGGAGGGACTCGCCCCAGAAAAACACGTCCCCCCCACCCCATAAATGAAAAGAAAGTCCTGCCACACGTACACACTTGGAGTAAGACACCCCCATCCCCCCACGCCCTAGACAACAGGTAGCCCCCACCTCCGGGAGTGGTCGCGCTCTGAGAGTACGCACGGTGGAATCTCCTGCCTTACTAGGTCTCTCCCCACACATACTCCCACCCCCACCCTCACCCCCAAGGATGGTAGCCGATTCCTGGATCTGAGTGTCCTGGGACCGATTTAAAATGCATTTCCTGGACCATAAATCCACAGGCAGAGCCCGCGTTCCCAGCTCTCCCTCCGGGAGGCGTGTGGCAAGTGCAGCTGTCAGCGCTGGGAGGAGGGTGGGGGCACTGCGCGGGGGTCCGGGCTAATTGCAGTGCAGGTAGGTGTCTCTGATGGCGTGCAGCCAGGAACTGCAAACCAGGCAGTGGAGGCTGAGATTTATAGCTCAGCCTTCTCCACCTTTGGGTAAACAGACCTCAGTGGGAAGCTAGCCCCTCCTCCGACCCCCAGGGTTCAAGCTCTGACTTCCTGTCTTGCTCTGGGCACCCAAACCCCCTCCTTAAAGTGCCACCAGCCTGGAGGGCAGTCACCCACTTAGCCACCCGACTAGGGAGGTCATTTAGAGAGTGTTCAGTTTAGCTTTGTGATTTGCAGTTGCAAAAGATTCCAAACACTTTCTAGCCCTGTCTCCAGTGCTTCTCTGAACGCCTGGGGGTGAATTTGTGGAGTGGGGCACATCTTGGACACAGTAGAAGCTGCTCTCCAGAACACCTGGCGATTTTCCTTCTAACCCTGCAGTGCACCTGTGCTTCCGGTTCTCTGCCTCCTGGCCAACACTTGGTATTATTATCAGACTTCCTATTAGGTTTCCATTTATTTTATTGTGTCAATCTAACTGGGTGTGAACTAGCATCTCAGGGCTGTTTGGTGAAAATGAAAAAATTACATATAGTGAATACGTAGGCCAAAGGGCTGCAGATTTTCCTCACAAGATTCGGGTTCAAATCCTGCTTCCAGGGCTGGCCGGTTGTGTGGCTTTGGGCAGTGATTTAATCTCTGAGCTCAGTGTTCTCATCCATAAGATGGGCATAATGGTAGTCACCATAAGGTTGCTGTGAGAATTCAAGTGCTGGGTGCCCAGTGCATGGTAAGCACTGAAGGAATAGGAAGTCATGTTATTAGGAGACCAGTCCCCACACCCACCTCAGCAAAGATTATGGGTTCCAATGTGGAGCCCCCCGGGTTTTCAACCTGCTCCATCCCGAACACTGTTGACAGAAAATTGCTGTTTCTCTTGTACACTCGGCACTTCCTTCCATTTCATTTCCAACCTGATTTCTGCTGATTCAGCAGCCCTTCCTCACAGAAGCAGTAGATTGCAACTGAGATCTTTACTGGCTGCAAGCAATTGCTGTTCAGCACCCTCTACCTCTGTGGAATGCATACCCTCCCCCTGGCAATTTCAGCGCACCCCTCTCCCCCACCACTGACCCCTCCTCCTCTCCTGTGCATAGTCAGATGCACTCCAGCAGTGACAGACCCTACTGTCCAGAATGCAGATATTAGAGGCGTTCCTTTTGTGCAATTTGGAAATCCTTCCCCCATAAAGTGGGGCTGGAGGCATTGATTTCATGTTGTAAGAAACTCTCCAAGACTACAAACATCGCAATTTCAAAACAAAAACCGGGGAGAAAAACAAGAAACTATACCACAATGCAGTATAGTTCATGGCTGTGTGCATCGGGCTCTGGGATGAGAGTCTCACATTAGTGATCCCATGGGCACTCCTTGGGTGACCTGGGCTTATTATACACCCTCCTTTCATAAAGACCAACGTGGAGCCTACCTGAGTGAAGTGTCTGGCCAAAGGGAAATGATGACCAAGCAGGACTCCAGCCCCGGTGGTCTGGTTTCCCAGCCTGTATCCTTTCTGGCCTCTATGCATTGTACTGCCATTCCCTTCTTCCAGTTCCCGGGACCATGACTGGGAAGTGTTCTGGCTTCAGCTCCTGAAAGCCCTTCTGTTTCCCTGTAGAGATAACACCCTCCCTTTATCTCCACAGAAGCCTGTTGTTTCCTTTGAGAACTGAGCTACAATCTAGTTACCTGTCTTCTGGCCTGTGCGGTGCTTACCCCCACAAGGCATTAAGATGCCCTATTCTGGGGGCTCTCCTATAAGGTGACATGGACACTCCTCCTGCTGAGGGGTGGGCTAGCTGGTGAATGCAGCAGAAGTGACACAGTGTGACTTCGAAAGTCAGGGCATCAACAGGGACACAGCTTCAGCCTCACGCTCTCAGGAAGCTAGAGCTTGGAACAAAGCGCCATGCTATAAGGAAGCCCAAAGAGTCCGAGGAGAGGCCCACAAGGGGAGAAACTGGGCCTCCTGCCCACAGCCCCAGCTGGGCTCCCTACCACCCCAGCACACATTGGCAGCCATGTGAGGGCACCATCTTGAATTAGATCCTCCAGCTCAGGCTGGAGCAGAGACCCCACCCATGGAGCTTTCCCCATCATGTCATGTCTTAATTTCAATTTCTGAACAAAATTACTGATTGTTGTTATGTTAAGCTAGGGGTCATACAGATTCCAGCTCACTACCTGTTGTTGTTGTTGTTTTTTAAATAAATCTTTATTGTTCAGATTCTTACAGATGTTCCTCTTTTTTTCCTCCTATAACTCCCCTCCACCTGATTCCCCATCCCACCCCATGTCCTTACCCCCGCCACTGTCTTCATCCATAGGGGTAAGATTTTTGTCCAATATCTTCCTGAACCCCTCACCCCTTCCCCCCGAAAATTGTCAGTCTACTCCCTTTCTATGCCCCTGATTCTATTATACTCATCAGTTTATTCTGTTCATCAGATTTTTTATTCACTTGATTTTTAGATTCACTGTTGATAGGCAAGCATTTGTTGTCATTTTGTTGTTCATAATTTGTATCTTTATCTCTTTCTTCTTCTTCCTCTTCTTAAAGAATACCTTTCAGCATTTCATATAATCCTGGTTTGGTGATAATGAACTCCTTTAGCTTTTTCTTGTCTGTGAAGCTCTTTATCTGACCTTCAATTCTGAATGATAGCTTTGCTGGGTAGAGTAATCTTGGTTGAAGGTTCTTGCTATTCACTTTGAATATTTCTTGCCATTCCCTTCTGGCCTACATAGTTTCTGTTGAGAAATCAGCTAACAGTCATATGGGTACTCCATTGTAGGTAACTAGTTGTTTTTTTCTTGCTGCTTTTAATATTTTCTCTTTATCTTTTATCCTTGGCATTTTAATTATGATGTGTTTTGATGTAGTCCTCTTTGGATTCCTTTTATGTGGGGTTCTGTGTGCTTCCTGGATTTGTAAGTCTATTTCTTTCACCAGGTAGGGAAAGTTTTCTGTCATTATTTCTTCTAATTGGTTTTCAATATTTTTCTCTCTCTCTTCTTCTGACACCCCAATAATTCAGATGTTGGAACGCTTAAAGTTGTCCCAGAGGCTCCTTACACTATCTTCATATTTTTGGATTCTTTTTTTCTGTTTGGGCATTTTTTGTTTCCTTATATTTCAAATCTTTGGTTTGATTTTTGGGGTCCTTTGATCTACTGTTGAATTTCTATATATTCTTTACTTCAGACAGTGTATGCTTAATTTCTGACTGGGTCTTTGCCATTTTTTGGCATTCTCATTAAAATCCTTAAAGGTCTCACTAAGTTCCTCAGAGGTTTTTAGAAGATTCTTGAGTAACCTTATAATGTGGTTTTGAACTCTATGTCCAGGAGTTTGCTTTCCTCCATTTCTTTCATTTGTGACACGTTTCTTTGTCTCCACATTTTGGCTGCTTCCCTGTGTTGATGGGATGGTTTTCTGTGGTAGGTGACCTACAGGGCCCAGTAGCTTTGCCTCCCCTATCACCTAAGGTGAACACTCTTGGTGCACCCCTTTGTGGGCTGGATTCACATTCTTGTTGTAGTTAACCCTTGATTGCTGTTGATACACTGGGAGGAATTGTTCTCCAGGCCAATTGACTGTGAGGACCTGCTGTGTCGTCTATAATGGAATTACTGCTGTGCAGGAGACAGCCTTATGGAGTAGGACTTGCTTCAGTGGGGCTTTGGTGCTCACTGAGTCTGCCTATTGAGTATGTCACTTATAGATGTGAGGAGGTGAAGTCAGGTACACTGACTTCTAGATCTCCAATGGGGTGCAAGTCAGCTACTGTCTGAGGCCACCCAGCAGGAGCTACAGGGAGATCTGCAGATTTCTCCTCTTTGCTTGGGGTTTGCAGGCCATTTATATGCAAAAGCCGATGCACAGAGCTTGGGTAAGTTTGTAAATTGGACAGGGCAGGGTCTCAGGGAATCACTAGGCTAGGGTGTGGCCAAAGTGATGGCTGCCAGTCAGCATTCTCTGCGTCTCCAAGTTTTCACGTCCCCGCATCCCATGCCCCAGTGCAGTAAACAATGATTCTTGCCTGCACCTCTGCAAGAAAGCCACCCTCTCTTTCTGACCTAATGGCAGACAGTCCAGCTTCTCCCTGTAGGAGTCTTGGTCCCCAGAGTCTCACCGAAAACTAGAGTTCAGAGGTTTTTTTTGGTTGAAAAAAACAGCGTACCCTGCTGGCACGCCCCCATACCTCAGCTTTTCCGCACTTGTGCACATCTCAATGCTCTTTTCTCTCTCCTTGTAGTTGTAGAACTTAAATTCAGCCAGCTTTCCCATGGTTCTGGGTGATTAATGTTTTGTCTTTTAGTTGTAGTTTTGGTGTGATTGTGAGAGGCAGCACATACAGGTGTGTAACTTTATGCCACCATCTTGGTTTTCTCCCACTACCTGTTTCTATAAGTAAAGTTTTATTGGAACACAACCACCCCATTCATTTACATATATCCATGGCTGCTTTCTCACCACAATAACAGAATTGAATCCTTACAATGGAGACCATATGTCCATAAAGCCTAAAATATTTACCATCTTGTTCTTTACAAAAGGAGTTTGCCAAGCCCTGTGTATTAGGCTGCTCAGGCTGACATAACAAAAACAAAAACAAAAAAATATATATGTAAATGTAAGCCGGGGAGGGGGAGGGACGCTAAACACAGAAATTTATTTTCTCACAATTCTGGAGGCTGGAAGTCTGAGAACAGGATGCAACATGGTTTGGTTCTGGTGAGAACCCTCTTCCTTGCAGATATCACCTTTCACTGTGTACTCGCAAGAGAGGGAAGGAGAGAGAGAGAAATCAGTGAGCATAGGTGAGCAAGAGTGCTCAGGTGTTTTTTCTAATATACTAATCCTATAGCAGTGGTCAGCAAACTGTGGCTTGAAAGCCTCGGTTTGCCGCTCTGTTGACTAATGAGTTTGCCGACCACTGCCTACAGGATCAGGCCCATCCTTAAGACCTTATTTAACATTAATTATGTCCCTACACCAAATCCATCACGCTGGGGGTTAGAGCTTTCATATGTTAATTTGGGGTATCACATTCAATCTGGGAACCCTGCTTTAAGTCACCGAGTTTTGAGGTGATTTGTTATGCAGCAGTAGTAACCAGAACAGGCTGTAAGCTTCAAGCAGAAGGAAACACATCTGGGTGGTTTACTCTCTCCCCTAGTAGAAGGCACACGTAGTTGCACAAATTACCAACCCAAGAGGTGGTGGCAAAAAGCTTGGTGATAGGGATAATGCCCTCTGAGCATCGGGGGACCTGGGTTTTGGTCTTGATTCTGAGACTAACTTATTGTGTGACATCGGGCAAGTCTACCAGCTTCCCAGTGTCTTCACCTATAAAATGGGAAACTAGATGGTTTTCCCGGTCCATTGGTTCTATAGTTCTAGAATTTTCCTCAGCACTCACAGGCCCTCTTCCTACAGTCCAATGTGACCCTGCACCGCTGTGTGGGAGATGAGTTTACTTACGGTCTCTGTGCCACAGATTAGTCATCAGGGCCGTGGGTGTGGCAGGCACGGAGCTGCTGAGGGGAGCCTTCTGAGGGACTATTTTTCTGATGTCTCCTCAGGCCAGGTCCAGCCCCGTGGCACCCCAAAACTGATCCTCTTACACAAGCTCATGCAAATGTGGGAGGCTGACATGGCTGCAGCACCGGGAACAGTTGTTAGGAAGATGTCCCCTGTCTCATCCATGCAGTCAGTCCCCGGAGCTGCCTGGGTTTGAAATCCAGCTCAGCTGCTTTCTTGTTGGGAGCCAGTGATGGGCAATCTTCATGCCTCTCTCCTCATCTTTAAAGTGGCACCAGCATCCATCCCCACTTTGTAGGGTTGGGGTGAAGAGTAACTGATACAGGTAGGAAAGGTGTTGGGTGGTCCTTAGCATCTCCTTGGTCCTCAGTAACTCAGGGTTGTTATTAATACTCCTTCCCTCTCCAGGATGATTGTTCACAAGAATGGCCATCTGTTTTAGGAGCTGTCTATGGCCCAACGGTGCAGGAGATGCCCTGTGTCCTCCCTCCTCCATTCTCTCCTTCTCCCATACCACCACTTCACAGCCTCTGGTTGTCACTCTCCGCCTGTCCACACTCAGGCCTCCAGGAAGAGATAATTGATTGGAGGTTTTCATAAGGTTCTAAACTTTCAGATTGTCCTGGGGCTCTTGATTCTCCCCAACCAGAGGCAGAGGAAGGTGCCAGCCCTGGGTGAGAGCAAAAGGAGGGTCAGAAAGACTGGATGCTGTTGGCCCCTTTCTCTGTGTCAGACCTTGAGCACCTTAGTTGATCTAAATTCTGTTAGAACCCTTGGGGTTCAGAATGAAAGCATCCTTCTTTCTTAAAGAGGAGGAAAATGAGGCTCAGGCAGGTAAGGTAAATGGCCCAAGACCACAGAGAGCTAGCAAGTGTCAGCACCAGGCCTTGACCCCAAAAAGGCCAGGAGAAATTGGGGGAATCGCACTCCTGGAGTGCTCTCCACTGCCAGAACCCAGCTTTTGGGGCAGGAACTTTGTTTTTTATTCATTGATGACCAGCTCCAGGGTTGAAAAACCTTAATCTGAGCGTTGAAATTCATCTCTAAGATACCAGCTGGGTAAGGCTAAACCCCTTACCCTCTAGCTGCCTAGGCCCACATCTCAGTCCCAGAAATGATAGTAATAGCAATGGCTGCCCACTGTTTGCCAGGCATTATCCTGGCATTTCCCAATTATTAATTCAGTTGTTCCTCATTACAATTCCAATGAGTGGGTCCTAGAAGGTGTTATTATCCTCACGTTATGAATGAGAAAATTGAGGCAGAGAGCAGATAGAAGTAGGGATGACTTGCCTAAGATAGGCAAATACATTGTTAAGGAAATGGTTCTTCAACCTTGACATTCCAAGTTCAAGTGTTCCCAGACTCATGTACTCTATTTGTCTTCTCCACTGGGAGCACCAGGAACCCCCATCCCTGACCATTTTTTATAAGGACAGCTAATGGGTATTTGCTGTGAGCCTCCAAATCCCTAACTCCCCCAAGCCACATCAGCCCCTAGGGTGAGTGTCACTTTAAGGGTGAGGAGTCAGAGCCTTCCTTGGGCAAATGAGCTGCCCTGCTAGTAAGTGGCAGTGTGGATACAGAGCAGGCATATGGCCACCCCTTTCCACCCTGCTCTCCTGCAACAAACCTTCATTCTCATCCCTAAACTACCTTTTCCAGCTCAGCCATTGGAATCATGACAAAGGAGCTAGCAACAGCAATAGCATTCTGCCACCACAGCCGTCACTCTGCTCTGCCTGGTGCCCGCCCCTCAAAGGTAACAAGTGCAGTGGCAATAATAGCAGCAGCTGGTTCGAGATACAGAATACTCTCTGTGCATCACCTCCCATCACCTTTCCCTCACACACACCAAAGAGCAGCTATTCGGACTTGTGTTATATTATTCTTGAATTTCATATAAACAGAATCAGACATTTGTGTCTGGCTTCTTCAACATTTTGCCTCAGATTCACCTGATATTTTATGTATAATGGCACTGTGTTCTTTTCATTGCTGTATAGTATTCTACTGCATAAAAACGATTTATTTATCTATTCCCCTGTTTATAAACATGTGTGTTGTTTCCAACCTGGGGTGATTTTGAATGTTATTGATTGATTAATTGATTGACTTTAGAGGGAGGCAGGAGGAGAGGGAAACTTCAATGTGAGCGAGAAACATTGATCAGTTGCCTCTTGCAAATGCTCTGACTGGGAATTGAACCTGCTACCTTTTGCTCCAATCAACTGAGCCACACCAGCCAGGGCAATCTGGGGTTATTTTGAATAAAGCTACTAAGAGCACTTTGTATGTCACTTCTAGGAATGAATTTACTGGTATCTAGGGTAGCTGTATATTTAATTTTAGAATTTAGTTTTTTTTAAATGGTTGGTGCAATTTGCACTCCCCTAGAAAAGGGTGAGAGTTCCAGTTACTACATATCTTAACCAACACTTGGTAATGTCAGTCTTATTCATGTTAGCCAATCTAGTGGATGTGTAATGGTATATTATTGTGATTTTAATTTGCATTTCTTAAACACGCTGTAAATTAATGAGGCTTTTTAAAACTTATGTTTTACTTTTTTTATTCTTGATGTTTATATCTATTCTTATTTATGTGTTGTATTTATTTTTAGTTTCCTTCTGAGAATATCATATGCTATAGGTTTTCTATTTAGAAAGTGAATATAAAGTTTTTTTGGAAAATAAATCTATCCAAGTTTTTTTTTTTTTAAAGGGGTGGGCCCTAACTGGTTTGGCTCAGTGGATAGAGCGTTGGCCTGCAGACTGAAGGGTCCCCAGGTTCAATTCTGGTCAAGGGCATGTACTTTGGTTGCCAGCACATCCCCAGTGGGGAGTGTGCAGGAGGCAGCTGATCGATGTTTCTCTCTCATCGGTGTTTCTAACTCTCTATTCTTTTTCCTTCCTCTCTGTAAAAAAATCAATAAAATATATTTAAAAATAAAAAAATAAAATGGAGTGGGGCGACACACTTAAAGAATAACCTTATGCAATTAATAGGCCAGCAGGGATGAGAATGTGTCACATTTATTGGAAGAGAGGTGGACCTCTCTGACCTCAAGGCCGAAGGTAAAAGCAGGCTCTGGACAGAAACCAAGAACTGAAATCAGAACCCAAGTCTCTCCCTTTTCCTGGGCCCCACTGTCTCTCCTCTTGGCCTTCATGCTTTACATTTCTCTCCATACACCAGTTTCCTCTGCCGTAGTCCGTTCTTTCCAGCATCTCTCAGTTCAGCACCCTGACAGGCCATAACCTGGGCTCGACACATCTGGTTTCCGGGAGAGAGATTCCCTTTGGGCCAGCACAGGTCAAGTGTCCACTCAGTTGTGATCAGTGACTGGGGTCGTGGCTTGTAATAGCAGGAAGAAAACATAATGAACATTTCAGAGCAAGTAGAAGAAGCACATTTTGAATCAAGAATTGGGATTTGTATTCTGTCAATGGGACAGCTGCTTTGACATTGAGAATGGAAGCGCTATGAAAAATGGCAGGCATAATTTTACTTCCTTACTTACCAAGAACGACAATTATCTACGACTCCAAAGGAGGAGTGTCCCTAGTCATTTAGTTTCTAGATGAAGACAGTTATGAAGAAGAGAGAAGCGGAGGAAAGGAAGAAGAGTAGGATAATGCAGAGAGATTTGGATGGGTTAGCAAGATGGAAAGAGGGGCTGAGGTGGTGGTGGTGATGTCATGAGGATAGTGATGATGATGATGGTTGTGATAGCCATGGTGATGGTGAAGAGGGTGATGATGGTGGCAATAATGATGATGGTAATGGTAATGGTGATGATGATAATGGTGATGATAATGAGGATTAAGTTTACATTGATGTTCCTGGCTCTGTGCTCAGCATTTTACATTAACGATCACATTTAAGCCTAAAACAACTGAGTGAGACCAGTGCTACTAATTATCCCCATTTTAAAGATGAGGAAACTTAAGGCTTTGACAGGTCAAGTCACTTGCCCAAGGTGGAAATGAGCCCAAGCAGCTGACAGCAGAGAGAGCTTGGAACCACCACACTCTTCTGTCTCAAGTGTGTAAATGTCCCCTCACTGGAAAGAAGAGTTGTTGTCTGAGGTCAAGCCATACATTTGTACCATTTAATGAATGGTTAATAGCAAATGCCCATGAACAATCACCCAGGCCAAGGAATTGAACATAATCAGTACCCCCAAAACCCAAGATGTACCACATCCCCCCATTCATAGCCTTCTCCTCCCCTAAGACAGAACCACTCATCCGAATTTATAGTCATCTTTTTGTCTGATAGTTGTGCCACCTGTGCATACCAGGTGGCATGTATTCCTAAGCACTGTAGTTTAGTTTTGCCTGTTGTTGAACTTTATGTGACTAGAATTATACTATATGCCAACATGGTATATGAGTTTCATCCACATGGTTGTACATCTCTGGGGTCTGTGTGTTCTCTTTGCTGTGTAATATTCTCTTGCATGAAGATCCATTATCCTGGAACTGGACATTTGGCTTATTTCCAGTTTTTACAAATACTTGTTGGTCTATGTGGTCTGAAACGTGTGCACCCATCTCTTTGCCCAGGAACACTTTTTCATTCTCAGGACTCACCATAATCAGCCCTCTCCAGGGAACCCTCAGGCCAGGTGCCTCTTCTCCAAGCACCTGTGCTCCTCCCATTACAGCATATGTCACTCTGCCATGTAGTCATCTTCTAATTCATGGTCTCATCCACTCACACGGGGGAGAGAGTGCTGTGAGGTGGGACCCTGTCATATTCCTCTCCTCCCCCTTGACACCCAGCATGATGTCTGGCTCACACTAGGAATGTGATGACTGCATTTGGAGTAAATGACTAATGGACAAATGAATAAAGGAAAGAACAGTCAGCGTTCCCTAAACATTTGTTGAACCGAAGCTTGTCACATAAGTGAGTGGTGGAGCCCAGAGGTGCTGTTAAGATGTTCACTCAGCTGTGGCTGCTTCTGATCTGCGTTTTGACCTTGTTTGACACAGGCTGATATCACAGACATGGCACCTGGGGACACAGTCACAGGCAGAGGAGTGGGGAGGATTATAGAGGCCTCACTCACCCTTCCTGCTCAGTAGGTGGTATATTGGATGCATAAAGACATCCAGAAAAACATTTCTGGCTGCATTTGCCTTTTTCTATTTCCTCTTTCTCTGCCTCCCAGGGCTAATAAGTGTGATTAGACCTCATTAGAGCCAGGCAGCTAGTGGTTTTCTCCTGCCTTTTCCTTATCTACTATGTATCCGAGTTGTCCATCCCCATGGAAGATTGGTGAGCAGAGCAGGCAGTGGCAGGAAGAGGCCCTTGGAACTGCTGGTCCCTCAGAGAGGAAGATGAAAGTCGGGGAGTCTGGGCAGGGGCTGAGCTGCCATCGTTTGATGGGTGTATGTGAGGGTCAAGTCAGCATGTGAAGGCTCAGCGGTTGGGGAGGTGAATCCGGAAGTCACAGTAGTGGATTGGAGACCTGGCCAGAATAGACCAGCTGGTATGTAGGCCAGGCCAGGTGAATTCATTTCTATCCTATCAGTGATGAGTTTCATCAGAACTCACTGGCCTCAGGATAGTATCCAGCCTCCTTAACATGGTTGACAAGACCTCCCTGACCAGTGTCTGGCCTACCCCTCCTCCCTCTCCCCTCTCTCTTCCCTACTTCCTTCTCCTATGTCCCCTGCTGTCTAGGCTGGCCTCCACTCTCACATATTCTGTTCCCCCTGCCTGCTACATGCTTTCATGTCTCAGCTTAGAAGCCTACCTGGCCCCTTACCCTATTCAAGGCCAGAATGGATGCTCCTGTCCTGTTCTCCCAGAGCTCCTTGGGCCTTCTGACTCATAGTACGTATTTGACATACTATGTGGTCCAGGTTTGTTTTATCAACAACATTCTCTGCTAGACGGTTAAGGACAGGAATCATGACCACTGTGTTCACATTCTACCTCAAATCAGTACATAGTAGGTGCTCAATAAATATGATTTGGGGTGACTGAATAAGCAAAATGGTCAAGTATTTGCTCAGGATCATGGAAGGACTCAGAGGTAACTGGGACTGAGGACAGCTCTTTCTCTCTCCCAACCCTGTCCCCTAACCTTGCCTTCTGCATAGACAAAGCCAGGAAGAGCTCCCTCACCTGCTTAATCAAGCTTGCGGTGAACATAGGGTTGTTCAGCATCTGTCCTACTTTAATTAGGCAAAACATTCAGATTGCTCCCTGATCCTCAGCTCATGTGTTGAGTATAATCTTCCTCCAAGTCATGCTGACCTATTCAGCCCTGAAGGCAGACCTGTGTTTGAACTTACCCACTTACTGAAGTACAAAAGCTAACAAATTCCCTTGTTGCTTATATCACCCTGAGTTGGCTTTTCTAATAATTGTAAACAAATGTTTTTTAATAGCTTTATTGAGATATAATTCACATCCTATATAATAAAAACCTAATGCAAATCAACCTAATGGAGGAATGATATAGGTCATTATGGTACGCACTGACCACCAGGGGGATGCTCAATGCAGGAGCTACCCACAGGGGGAGTGCGGCTCAGCCAGAAGCCCAGAAGCCTGGCTCATGGCTGGAGGGCACAGAGGTGATGGTGGCAGGAGCACTAAGAGCCTGCTCCTGGCCATCAGTCGGATATCCCCCAAGGGCTCCTGGACTGCAAGAGGGTGCAGGCCAGGATAAGGGATCCCCCAACCCCCAAGTGCATGAATCTCATGTACCAGGCCTCTAGTATCATATATATCATACATTTAAAGTTTATAATTCAATATTTTCAGTATAATCATAAAAGTTGTAAACTATCACCACAACATAATTTTACCTTTTCTTCATCTCAAAAGGAAATCTGTACTTATTAGCAGTTGTTCCCTATTCTCCCCTCCATACAACCCCTGGAAAGTACTACTCTACTTCTTGTTTCTATGGATTTGCTTCTTCTGGACCTTTCTATAAATGGAACCATACACTAGATGCATTTTATAACTCACTTCTCTCACTCAGCGTGCTTTCAAAGCTCATCCATGTTATAGCATGTATCAGGACTTTATTCCTTCATAATACCAAGTAATATTCCATTGTGTGGGCGGACCATTTTGTTTATCCATCATCACTTTTGGCTATTGTGCATAGTGCTGCTATGAGCATTCATCTACAGGTTTTTCTGAGGCCACATAGTTTCATTTTCATCGGGCATAAAATGAGGAGTGGAATTGCTGGGTTATATTGTAGTTCCATTTCACCTCTTGAGGCACTGCCAGACTGTTTTCAGACCAGCTGCACTATTTCCCTCGTGATTAATGATGCTGTGCAGCTTTCCATGTACTTATTGGCCATTTGTATATCCTCTTTTGGAGAAATACATATTCAAGTCCTTTACCCTTCTCTAAATGTATGCTTTCATTACTGAGTTATAGTTCTTTATATATTCTGTATACAAATCTCTTATCAGATCCATCT
>PVJN01048987.1:0-15398 GCA_004026805.1 Lasiurus borealis
TAGAGATGCAGAGATCCAATATGGAGAGAAAAATATTATCTCATTTAACCCTTATAATACTTTCTAAGGTAGAAAATATGTTGTTTTCTTTAAATTTTATAGACCATCAAACATTATATAATTTGGAAAAGTCGCAATAAAGTTTGTAATTACAGAGCTGGGATTCGAACTTGGCTTATTTAGCATCACATTGCCTCTCTGGGATAGATGGGGGTAATTTTTTGCCTCAAAAATGTTCAGGTCCCACCTTTGCCTTACAAACCCAACTAGAGATAAAAATGGTAATTTCAGACGTTTACAGAAATTCCTACTCTTCATAATGATAAATTTAAACTTGAGAAATTCTACTTATTGAACAGGTTACGAAGTATAAAATGGGAGACTGTTTCCTTTTATCCATTGTGTATTTCTGCACATCCCTACAAAAGTTCCTCTGGCATCTAATATCTCCCTCTACATTATTAATTTCTACACTTTAGAAACATAATAAGATTTTATTAAATCTTAGAGATGCAATCTTGAAAATGTAAGAAACAGGATTAATAAGAAAAAAAGGAGCGTGGGATTCTGCAGCTAAATAATACTATTTTGGTCTATTCTTCTTGAAAATGCATGTTTTCTCTAATAAATGGATAGACTAAGGGTCATTTTTCTATTCTTCATTTCAAATATAATAAAATTCAGGGAATTATTAGTTCTGTATCTGAGAGCAATTATTCCTCTAGCTAGTCCTTGATTTAAGTAGGCTTTATTAGACTTTGAAGTATGTTGGCATTTACCCAAGAGTCTATTGTTTTGCTCAAAAGAGTTTTGTTAGCCAAATATTTTTTATTTTATTTTAGGAACTAAATCTCCTGATTAGAGACACTGGGATATTATTTAGTTTAAAAAGACTTATTTGGAGGAATCTGATTTAAATTTAAATGAAATTCATCTTTAGATTCCGCAAAGAGAAAATATCATCTGAGCAGAGGAGTATAGTGGTCATTAACTTGGGTCTCATGGTCTAAGTCCTTTGGTGCTTGGGTTAGATACTAGGATCGGCCATTTACTAGTTGTATGATCTTGGATACTTCTCTAAGGCTCTCGATGCCTCATTTTTCTCATCTATAAAATGGGGATAATACCACTTCCTATTTCATCTGGCTATTATGAAAACTAAACGAGTGTTAAGTACTTAGAAGCATGCCTGATTCCTGGAAGGCCTTAAAGAATGTTTAAATCAGGGCTTCTCAGACTTGGGTGGGTATTAGAATTTGCTAAGAATCTTGACAGAAATACAAAGATTAGGGCTCCAGTCTACCTCAATGAACTTGGGCCTTTATCTTTTTTACTAGAGGCCCAGGGCACAAAATTCATGCACAGGAGGATGGGAAGGAGGGTTTCCCTCGCCCAGCCTGCACCCTCTCCAATCTGGGACTTCTTGAGGGATGTCTGACTGCCTGTTTAGGCCTGATCCTACCGAGAGTAAAATTAATATTTGGGCAGTTGGACATCCTACCAGGATCAGGCCTGAATGGGCAGTCAGACATCCCTCTCACAATCCAGGACTGCTGGCTCCCAACTGCTTGCCTGCCTGCCTTCCTGATTGCCCCTAACTGCTTCTGCCTGCCAGCCTGATCAGCCCCTAACCACTCCCCTGCCAGCCTGATTGATGCCTAACTGCTCCCCTGCCAGCCTGTTTGCCTCTAACTTCCCTCCCTGCAGGCCTGGTCACCCCTTACTGCCCTCCCCTGCAGGCTTGATTGCCCCCCAACTGCCCTTCCTTGTAGGCTTGGTTTCTCCCAACTACCCTTCCCTGCTGGCCATCTTGTGGCAGGCATCTTATGTTCACATGGGGTCAATTTGCATATTACTCTTTTATTAAGATAGGATTAGCTTCCCAGGTGATTCTGGTACACATCAAATGTTAAGAACCACTGGTTTAAACAATAAACACTAATTTATCTTTTACATATGCCCAGCATGTTGTTCAGTAATAAAGACACAGTGAATGCCATCTGTCAGGATTCAGTTACAAAAAAGAAAAAGAAAAAGAAAATGCTCTAGCATTCTTAAACAGAAGCAGATTTGATACTGACCACTGAATAGTTACAAAATAGTAGGAAAGCTTTCAGGAGCAAGTGTTAGACCAGGGCTCCAGAAATGACTCTCAGAATAACACTGCCAAGGGGGTCCCACTGAGGTGACAGCTGGCTTCGCCACCGTCAGGGATGAGATAATCAGTACCTTCAGGAACTGCTGACTTTGGGGACACAGTGCCTTAGCTGCCATCTGGCGATCAGCTACCTCAAATATCGCAACTGCCTCTCCACACCCTCAGAGCCTGGGACTGGATACCAGAATGCTGCTGCAGAAAATCCCAGAATCTTCTTGCCTGTGTTTCTCTCAACAACACGCACAGCAGCCCTAAGGTGGCCCCTGCCTCACTTCTACTTTCCTAATCTCCCATGAGAGCATCTAACTGGGGAAACTAATGCACATCCTATATAATAAAGAGGGAATATGCAAATTGACTGTCACACCATCACAAAGATGGTCGCACCCATAGCCACAAGATGGTGGTGTCCAGTCCCCTCAGCCCTGCTAGGGGGTGGCAGGCACGCAGTATGGCTGGACCTGCCCTCAGCCCTCCAGTCGCCCCGGGCTTGCCTGAGGCACAAGTAAAGCTCAGATGGCAGCTGCCCAGCCACCCAGTGCTGCCCGAGGCTCAGGTAACCAGGGCCAGCCGAGGCTTGTCCTGCCAGCAGTGGCAGCAGCAGACGTGTGATGGGGGAGTTGCCTTCCCCTGATCACCAGGTCACCTCCCACCCCTGGGAGCTCCTAGATTGTGAGAGGAGGCAGGCCATGCTGAGGGATGGCCCCCATCCAGTGCATTTTCATGCATCAGGCCTCTAGTTTATAACTAAAAGAGAATATTTTGAACTCCTGGCCTTCAGGGTACATGAAGACACACTGAAGGGAGGTTGAGTGCCTCCAGTGTATTTGTTGGCTAGAGCAGCCATAATAATCTCCCACAGACTGAGTGATGTAAGCAACAGAAGTCTATTTCTCCCCATTCTGAAAGCTAGAAGTCCAAGGTCAAGTTGTTGAAGGTTTGGTTTCTCTTGAGGCCTCTCCTGCTTCCTGCTATGGGCACACGTGTCCCGCTAGATTAGGGCCTGCCTCTTGTGACTGTGTTTCATCATAATTACTCCTTTAGAGGCCTCACCTCCAAATACAGTTACACTGGGGTTAGGGTTTCAACATACCAATGGGGGAAGGGCCAAATTTAATCCTAATTAAAGCCTTGCCCTAGAAAACTTTGCTCTAGAAGAAAAGTTATAAACACAGTCGCAGGTGCTAAGTGTCATAACAGAAGCAGGCAGAGATCATGGTGACCACATAGCACAGGACAGGATGTCGGTGTCTTTGGTGATGAGTTATGTGTCTAAATAGAGCTTATAAGTAGAGTCCTTATCTGTTGTCTTCGTTTCCACTCCATTCCATTCAAGTGCCAACTCAGGTGCCCACCAGTGAGGCCAGGAGATGGTACACAATGCTGCCTGAAGGAGGTGGCTGATGCTCGGCATAAATCTCCCCTCCTGGGACTTCAGGGGCAACCTGGTGGCCATGGGAAGGGAGAGACAGAAGCTTTGCTGGTTAGCACCCATTCTATTGACTGAAAACGCATCATAAAGGGGACGATTTTGAGAAGAAGCAGACACAGTGCTAAGACCTTTTGTGTGTTTCCTCTAAGCCTCGTCTCAGAATGATCTGCATTTCCCAGGATGTATATATCTCAGCTGGTGCCAATGACCAGCCTCTTATTTGTGGTGCCAGGAAGACCCAGATGCTCTGCCCTCTGACCCCTACAGGATGCCATTCCCGAGGATTACTGCAGGAAGCGTCCTCTATGCAATATCATCCCTTTGTTGTCTCATTTATTTCTGCTCTTTAATCTTTTTGCTTTCTTTAGAATTTTTACTGGTGGAATCATTTAAGTTAAATTGGTTCATAATAACCAATTAATAACCATTTTATTTTAATTATCTGTCTCTATGTCTTATTCAGTCATATTTCTTAGTTATTCCTAACTTTTTCCAGTTGCTCTGCTTGTCTTCTAGGACTTCCCCTTTTGCATGGCAAGTTGTAACTTAGTTTTCATCCCAAAGGAAAGAAAGAGATGTAATTGAGGCCATGTGCCTTAGGCTTTTAGATATTCACTTAACAAATATTTATTCCATGTCTTCCATGTGCCCAGCTCCAGCCCAGATACTAAAGGTCCAGCAGTGGGTCAGAATCTGGTCTTACAGCACTTACACCCTACAGAGCAAATGCACGGTAAAGACGTAACCAAATAATCTTTTTACAAGGACCATGTAAAATAACCCTGATTGACTTAAAGAAAATGAAACACTGTGATGCGTGGAGGTGTCTGTTGGGTAGACTGGGAGGTCAGAAAAGGCATCTCTCACATTTGACAAGACTGACCTAGTTTACTGAGTCACCGACATCAAACTATGCTAATCATCTAAATAATTAACACACACTGAAAGGTAATTATTGCTGTGTAACCAAATGAAACACACACACACACACACACACACACACACACACAAAACTAAACTAAACTAAACTAAAAACGAAGCCCAGGCTGCTAGCAGTTGGAAATGTGGTAGCTCTGAGCAACAAGGTTCTGAGGCTGGTGAAGAGATGTGGGTGAGAGCGGACCTTTCTCGTTCAGTACAATCTCCTGCTTTGCTGTGTTCTGCACCGCCCCGCTCCCCACTGTTTTCTGGGCACCAGAAATTTCGTTGCTGAACTCTCCGATGAGTGTGAATCCTTGAAGCTGCGAGTTAAGCGTAGCTGGTCTTTCCCATTTGTAATCAGTAGAACTCAGAGGTTAGTCTTCCAGAGACCCTGCCGTTACACTGAAACTTTTCCAACCATTGTCTTAATGAGCACTTACATTTAAAATACACCGTATCATGCCAACGGTGTGCTGGCTTCTGATTACAAGTTGTGGCTCGATTGCTTCAGTCCTTTCTCTTATATGGTATTTTTCCTTCAACTAATTTTTTATGTGAGTCGTGCTGTTTTTATCTGACTATGTGATAATCATTCATTAAGCTAGCAGTCATCAAAATGTGTGCCTTAAGTTTCTAATTATGTTCCAGTTAGAAACAAATTGTTCCTTGACAATAATGCAGGCTTGAATTAAATTGTGTTCATGACTGTAAATATGTATGATAAAGAATTTAGGCAGCCCGGCTAGTGTGGCTCAGTGGTTGAGCATCAACCTATGAACCAGGAGGTCATGGTTCAATTCCTAGTCAGGGTACATGCCCAGGATGTGAGTTCAATCCCCAATGTGGGGCATGCAGGAGGCAGCCGATCAATGATTCTCTCTCACCATTAATGTTTCTCTCTCTCTCTTCCTCCCTGAAATCAATAAAAATACTTTTTAAAAAAATTTAAGCAGTCATAGATACCTGAATAGCTATATTAACATTATATAGTCAAAATGCCCAGACAATTGATTATTTTCGGGGGGAGGTTTGGGGAGAGTTCTCCCCCAACTCAGTTTTCTTCAGATGACTCCGTGTACATGCAGCCTAGGAATTGTAAATGCTCGATTTCAGGGCAGATCACAAATGTACCAGCATGAGGCATGAGGCTTTCCTCAGGAAGAGAAGCTTCTCCATGGACCAGTCCATTTTCTTAGGAATTCTCTGACGTTAGTCTTGAACGTAACCTTTGCTCTTTAAGATGAGCTTCTGAATTTTAAACACAAAACTGGAGACAGTTAATGACATATAACAAACAGCCAATTCGGATTTTATTGGCTTTATCACTCAGTTAAACGATTTCCTTCCTTGTAAGGCCAAGCAAAACAAAAGGATGTTGGATGGAAAAATCTTAGAGACAAACAGATCATCTCAGAACAATCTGAGTGATCTCATGAAGCCTGGGAAAAGAATAACCTCTTCCCTTCCAGAGCTGGAGTTCCTCCAGGAGCATGCCAGCGAGCATTCTCCAGGTTCGAAGTTTATGGAAGAAATGTGTTTCTGGAGCCACCGGAGGCCTCGGCGCTTGTAAAACAGTGCCATGTGGTAGAGCGGACAAAGACCAGGCTCTCCTTCTGCTTCTGCTACAAATGGGGTGGGAGGCTCCTTGGGTCTCAGTGACTATGTAAAAGCATGATCTCTGGGGTCTCTCATCAGAAATCTGTAACCGCTGAAACCGGTGTGGCTCTGTGGAAAGAGCGTCAGCCTGCGGACTGAAAGATCCCGGGTTTGATTCCGGTCAAGGGCATGTACCTGGGTTAGAGGTACATCCCCAGTGGGGGGTATGGGAGAGGTGGCTGATCGATGTCTCTCTCTCATCAATGTTTCTGGCTTTCTATTCCTCTCCCTTCCTCTCTGTGGAAAATCAATAAAATATATATTAAAAAAAAAATCTGTAACGGTGTAAAGCTAACAAGGAGTCCAACAGTCAGCAATGCTGCCGTATTTTAAGGAAGGATGTCTTTGGGAAGGTGATGAAAGAACCTAGAATTAAAGAGAATCTGTTGACTTTCTAGTATTAAGTATTAAAGTTCATGAATACTTACAGAATTATAAACTAATAATGATTAACTGAGGGACAAAAGATATTGGTTATCATAGATCAAAACCAAACATCGATAGGCACCTCAATAGCGGCATCTCCTATTTCTCAGATGTACTAGTAGTTCCGCAACAAAAAAGCCAATCTACTATATACCTGGCCTGTGTCTAAATAACAATACATCTTAAGAGACTTTCTTAATCAACTCGATGTTTGGTTCTCACGTCATCAGCTTCCTTAAATTAAATCATTTTGTACATCAAAATTACAACTCAACTACAGAACAACCAGCATTCACAACTGCCTGAAATCTAGCTGAACTGAAACCCTACAACTAAGAATATAAAGAAGAAGGCACATTGGAACTCGTGGGGGCGGGGGGGTGGAGATGTGGAATGGGCTGGTCTCATACTCACATGTGACAGATAAAAATCAGGAGGAATATCTTGGCTGCAGAGTTTCCCTCCGAGAAGCAAGGGGATCCAGCCTCACATACACCCCGGACCCCTAGCTTAGGGTTCCAGCACCGGGAAGTGAAGTCCCCATAACTTCCGGCTGTAAAAACTAGTGGGAATTGTGGCTGAGTAAGAAAGAGGGTTGCTGGAGTCCCAGGCAGTTCCTCTTAAAGGGCAACATGAAAACTTATTTGGATTCACTTCTTCTGAGGTCCAGATCTGGAGATGGTTGGAAAGGTGAAAGGATTAGGAAGTTCTGGTTGGTAGTTAGAGAATAGTCATGGGGATGTAAAGTACGGCACAGGGAATATAGTCAATAATATTCTAATGACTATGTATGATATCAGATGGGTATGAGATTTATCAAAATGAACAGTTAGTAAGCTATGCAATGTCTAGTCACAAGGCTATACATATGAAACTAATATAATATTATATGTCAACTATAATTTAAAAAGAAAAACTAATTTCAAAGAAAAAAATTTATAAAAAGAAAGAAAGAATAAAGCATTGTGATCTGTGGTTCTCATCGATCAGAATAATTTCTTATCCTTAATTTTCTTATCTATAAAATAGGAGGTTTGGCCAAGATAACGCTAAAATTCTCCCCATCTCTAAATTTCTGAGTCTATATTTTTGGATAGTTTGTAAATATGGGCTTTAATTCATTAAATTCAACCAAATATAAGGAATGTAGCTTCCTCAGCCACTCCCAGCACCAACACAGTTCGGGGAGGCCAGGTGGACACCCCCTACACCACCCTCTCGGCCCCCATAACTGGAACAAAAGCTGCATGTGGTATGTACAACCCTGCTTCCCCGAAAGTAAGACATCCCTGAAAATAAGACCTACTTCCAGTTTTCCCTCTCACTGTAATATAAGGCATCCTCCTAAAAATAAGACCTCCCCGATAATAAGGCCTACCCCAAATATAAGACCTCCCCGGAATATAAGGCCCCCGAAGCTACCATAAAGCATCTGACTCCTGATGTAAAGAGACCTCGCACTGCCTGAACAGCTCCAGCTGCACTGCGGCCAATCAATGAGCTGGTTTGTGATGACAACGACTACCGAACCGTATACAGGTAATAAATTTCCTTTATTTGTTGTTCAACAATAAATGTGTACTGTATTCTTCTTCATGGAAAAATAAGACATCCTCTGAAAATAAGGCCTAGCGCATCTCTGGGAGCAAAAATTAATGTAAGGCACTGTCTTATCTTCGGGGAAACAGGGTAGTATGTGTTCACGTGATATTCTCTTGAGTTGTCCACTTGCTGAAATCCACAACCTACGGAGGCACCACCAAAGCTTCCCGCCCCCACATGCTTGTCTTTGGGCAGAGACAGACTTCTCCTCAACTTCTCTGGGTCAAGTTTACTGTTGATTACCTGTATGTCCGCTGGGCTTAGCGATAGGCCTTGGAAAGACCTCCTCCCTCATCACAGATGAGGGGTGGGGGGTGGAGGTTGTGGGCAGCAAAAGAGGAGAAAGAAAAGAAGAGGGCGGCAGGCGGCCGAGAAGAAATCCATGAGGAAGGAACGAGACTGGATACCCTGGGCTCCATGGGCAGTATGCATCGCCATGACGCTTCCCGCTTGAAAACTGGATGTGTATGTGTGTATTCAGATATTTTCTTGAGCTGCCCACTTGAAAAAAAACTGTATGTTTTTTGTTTGTTTTTGCTTTTTGTTTAGTTCCATACAAAGATTCCTATTTATCTATATCTGATGTGTTCATTTTTTATTTTATTTTAAAACCTGTAGGGTGCCCTGACCAGTTTGGCTCAGTGGATAGAGCATCGGCCTGCGGACTGAAGGGTCCCAGGTTTGATTGTGGTCAAGGGCATGAACCTTAGTTGTGGGCACATCCCCAGTGGAGGGTGTGCAGGAGGCGGCTGATTGATATTTCTCTCTCATTTATGTTTCTGATTCTATCCCTCTCCCTTCCTCTCTCTGAAAAAAAAAATCAATAAAATATATTTTAAAAAAATAAATAAAACCCATATGGTTTTATGAAAGAAAGAAAAAAAGGAATGTATGCTGCGCCTTGCAAGACCCAAGGAGAGGAGCGCCTTACCAGAAAGCAAAATGAGGACCATTAAAAAGGACACTTCAAGTCATACATTCTCCCTTTCCCCAGAAAACCTCTCCCGCTGCCTGACCTGAATTACAGATTCATGTGTTTAACTTCAGACCGTATCTTCTGGTAAAAATACAAATGCCTCTGGAAAGGTCACACATTTAACATTATCAGTCATTTTACCTTTGTTTGAATGAATTTTTTTTGCTTTTCAGTCTGACCCTGTCTGGTTCCATAAATGATGTGAAGCTGCTTCGTGGGAATGAGTTGAGATCAGATTTTATGAAAGCCCAAAGGGGCCAGGGGAGAACACGGGAGGGAGGGCCCCGCCAATAAGACAAGCTCTATGTAAATTGCAAAGTGCTGGAAAAATATTAGAAGTTGTTATTAATAACAGGGAGAGGCTGGCTGGCTGAAGATAAGCCTTGCTCATACACCAGTGATTCAGAGCCTGCTGTTTCAACATGTCAAATTGTTCTTTATTCTTCTGTGAGTCTTAATGTTCCTTTTGTGATTCTTCGGACACTTTGTTTGAAAAAGAAATCCATTCATAATTTGTTCTTTACCTTGCTCATGTTGTTTTCCTATTTCCTGCGTGGCATGAAATTCTCTTGGCTGCTGGGCTGTCTGCGACCACGATTTGCAGTCTCCTGATCTTCTCTGTTTCCTGCAAAATGCACAGATCTTTTCTCTGTCTTTGCAGAAATAAGAATCTATTAGGCTCAGGAAGGAAAAAAAAAGAAATGACTTTAAATTGAAATGACTCTCTCAATATGACCAGAGCGGACAGGAGCATCACTCATAGGTCTGTCAGGAACAACAAAGACCTAGCCCATTTTCAAAGACACAAAAATCAAGACATTTCTCAATTGTACTGTACAGACCAGGACTCGAAGATTAGATAAGCTTGAGAGAGAAAGGAAAAGAAATGCTTAAACCCTGAGAATTAGAATGACACCATGTCAGCGTCGTAGAAGAGGCCAGTGCAGGAGGAAGAGCCAGGAGAGAGAAGCCATCCTCTGGGGGTAGCCTCTCTGACCCTGCCGGCAGAGCCTGATGCTGAATAAACAATTAGGATATCCTGTTAAGGAACTGTCTCACCATTATGTAACTCTTGGCCTGAATGTGCATTCTCTAAAACAGGATTAGAAGATTGAGTTCTTTTAATATGCATTTTATCTTATAAAAATAAAGTTAAACTTCAGTGTTCTGTACTGTGAGGACTGCCCATATTTGGTTACTGGCCGTATTGCACACCACGCAACGGGAAGGACCCTGGCTGAAGGGTTTCAAGAGGGGCTGACCCTGGTTGTCTGACTCATTTTCGCTTTCAGCAGTGTAAGACCCATGGGTTTGAGCAGAGGACAGTCACTTTGGATTGTGTGCTCATGTTTCAATAAAATCAACCCCCCTAGATGGGTCAATAACAACAACAAAAAGATACCTGCAAAGAAAGCGTCAATCCAATTATATTGTATTTGTAATCAAAGGACACCCACGCAAAACAGGTAAGTTGTATTTTGCAACTGATATAAGCTCTTTGTCAACCACATGACAATGTAAAAAAAAAACACACACAAAAAAAACTAACCATGATATAACTAGAAGTTGGGCATATTCTTGACAATGTTAATAAATCTATGTAAAAATATAGGTTTCCCTCCACTTTTTAAAAGCTTGCCCTCACTTTAAATGTACCTTGTAGTTTAGATATTAGTTATTGATAGTCTGAAGACATCACCATTTTTGAGTCCCTTAAAATCAAGCAGGAAAAAGTTCTGGGAAGAAGGCAGAGTAGGAAGTATCAGATCTCCATCTACCCACTCAGGCAATAATCACACTGACAGAATCTGTCTAATATAATATTTTTTGGAACTCTGGAATCTATTGAAGGCTTGCAATGTTCAGGGGAAGGCTTGGATGGTTCATTTTGGTCAATTTCAGCTCTTAGCTCAGCACTGTCACCCACTCTGGTGGCAAGGAGCTGTGCACATGTTCCTGGAGCCACTTGCAGGCAGCATGTGGGAGCCAGGGTCGGCAATAAAAACCATGCAATACTAGGGATCCACAGTCTGATTCTGATGGTGGCTTCTGCTCACAGAAGTATAGAGATAGAGGTGGCCACTGTTGGCTTACTTCCCTGCATTGTGCTAAGCCCCTGTTTCTCCAGGTGAAGTGACTTCCAGGAAACATAAAGGGCTGGAGCCTTTGTTTTCTCCTTTCACTTTTTCTTTATTGCCTTTATTTCTTTTTATATAAGGGGGAAAAGTACAGGCTCAGAAAAGACCTAAAAAGGGACTTTATTTACAATTCAGGTCAAGTCTTACCAAGACACAGTAGTCCACGGCAATCAAAACTAAGCAAAGCAAAGCAATAAAAACAAAAACCCAGAAAAACCTGGGCAAAGGGGAGAATCTGATTTCTAGTTACCACATTATTAGACACAAATGTCCAGTTTTCAACAACAAAAACAAACAAAAACTCACAAGGCTTACAAAGAAATAGAAAAGGAAAAAAGGTACATATACAAAGGGAAATATATACATATACATTTAAAACTGTCTTCAACCCTAGCTGGTTTGGCTCAGTGGATAGAGAATTGGCCTGTGGACTGAAGGGTCGCAGATTTGATTTGGGTCAAGGGCACATGCCCTGGTTGTAGGCTCTATCCCAGTAGGGAGAATGCAGGAGGCAGCTGGTCAATGATTATCTCTCATTGTTGATGTTTCTAACTCTATCTCCCTTTCCCTTCCTCTCTGAAATCAATAAAAATATATTTTAAAAAAATAAAAATAAAATAATAACTGTCTCCAAGAAAGACCTGATGATCTATTAGGCAAAGACTTTAAAAAAATAATCTTGATGGTCAAAGGTTGAAGAAAAACATGATGAAACTTAAGAAAATGATGTATGAATAAAACTATAAATATCAATAAAGAGACAGAAAGACTAAAAATAAACCTAAAAGAAATTCTGAAGCTTAAAGTACAGTAACTGAAATGAAAAATTTACTAGAGGGATTCAAAGGCAGCTTTGAGAAGGCAGAAAAAAGAAACAGCCAACTTGAGGATAGGACAATAGAAATGATCAAGTGTGAAGAACAGAAAGAAAATATAGATTTTAGAAAAGTGAACAGAGCCTAAGGGACCAGTGGGACACCATCTAGAAGAAAAGAAGGAAAAAGGGATGGAGAGAATATTTGAAGAAACAATGGTCAAAAACTTCCCAAATTCGATGAAAGATATGAATATAAACATCCAAGAAACTCAAAAAACTTCAAGTAGAATGAACTAAAGGAGACCCACACTGAAATACATTATAATCAAACTGATGAAAGAGAAAGTATCTTATTAATTCATTGCAAAATAACAATAACTAAACCATTATATATTAACTTAAATATTTTCATTTAAAGAACTGTATTTTTAGAAAAAAAATTAGTGCATAAAAGATATTTCTGCAGATCTCTCTGATGTCTGTCTGGCTTAATGGAAGACAGCTGGGTTCTTCAATCTGCTGTGGTATTCAACCTGTGCTGCTATGTTGTTTTGGTTGATGAAAACAATCCAGTGTCACAGAGATGTGTAACCAGAAAAGGGGGAAGTGTTTTTATATCCTTTTCAGATACTATGGATATTCTCCTTTGATAGCACATCAAGTCAAGTGAAGTCAAGTAGTCAGCCCTGACTGGGTGGCTCAGTTGGTTGGAGTGTTGACCTGTACACCAAAAAGTTGTGGGTTTGATTCTGGGTCAGAGTGTGTGGGATGGAGAGGGTGAAAAAGGCAGGGGCAGCAATCTATATTTTTCACTCTCTCACTCTCCCTTCCTCTCTCTCTAAAATAAAATTTTTAAAAGCATATCATTGGGTGAGAATTAAAAAGAAAGCAAGCAGGCAGAACATGAAAGACCCCCTACTGCTTTTCAGCGATATTTAAAATCATAAGTGAGAAATATTTGGAATGCTCATAGTAGATGTTTTAAGATTGAAACCAAATGCCTCCAGTGGAATTACTAATTCCTCCCAACGTGGTGAAAATGGCTAAAACAACACATTGAAAACAGTATGGTTAAAAACAAATACATACTCGTGGGCCAGAAAATATTGTTGGAAGATGTCAAAAGTAAACCCTTAAAGTTTTAATACATTAGTGTTAGTACAAGTTAAGTTGTCAGGGTTCTTGTTCCAGCATTACAAAGGGCTCAGCAATCTGGAGAAAGACTATGTGTAGATTACATAAGAGTCCAAAGACGAAAGATAATTTTGAAAGGCATTGGGGGTCAAAGGAGCTTAAGCTAAAAGAGCTAAAGTTCTCCTTGTCTCAGGACCCTTGCTTTTTATTAACACAATTTATCCTAAGGTGGAGATAATACACTTCAAAAGGTAGGGTATAGAAGCATTGTCAGATTGGGGAATAGTCTATAGCTGTTCAGATGTTTGGCCAACAGGAGGCAATAACATGTAGATTAATATGCCCTGAGCTGTCTGGCAGCAAACAATCATCCTATTCAGGTTTGGGGGAAATGCCTCTCAGTCACTCCAACAAGTGATTACATATATGACTCAGCCTTTGTTGAGCCCCCAAGTTTCATCAACCTTTTGATGAAACTCTTGTAATTATGACATGCTGGAATTGGCTTCCAGCATTAAGTGCTTTGGGAAGTTTATTATTGTGTTGGAGGAGAACACAGACATTGCTGGCATGCTTCACTCAATAGAGTTTTCAGGGTTCCATGTCAGTACCCAACAGAAGAAGCAAGAATTTTTTTGTGTGTTTTTAGAACCTCAAAGGAAAGGAATATAATAGAAGACTTCAATAGTGAATTCAATAGGGGATGACTCTTCCATTAAAAAAAGTAAGAGCCTGGCCAGCCTGGCTCAGTGGTTGAGTGTCAACCTATGAACCAGGAGCCCATGGCTCAACATGTACCTTGACCAGGTTGTGAGCTGGATTCCCTGTGTGGGATGATCCCCAGTGTGAGGCATGCAGGAGGCAAATGATCAATGATTCTCTCTCATCATTGATATTTCTATCTCGCTCCCTCTCCCTGACTTGGGGATGGGAGAGGGGGAATATATATGCTATCTAATAAAAGAGTAATATGCAAATTGACTCATACCCACCAGCCACACCCACTAGCCAATCAGAGTGAGTATGCAAATTAACCCAACCAAGATGGTCACAGCCACAGAGAGAGCAAGAGGGAGGCTTGGGTTGCCCCTGGTGATGGAGGAAGCCAAGCTTTCCACACACCATGGCCCACCCAGGCCTCTGCTTAAGGCAACAAAGTTTCAATTTTAGAAGATAAATCCCAGATACCAGGGCCTCTGCTTGGGTTGCTGGGGGCATGGCCAGCCTGAAAATCACCACAGGACCCTTGCCCAGGCCAACCCATGCCCCAAGGGAATACCCAACCTGATTCAGGACACCCTTCAGGGCAAACCAGCTGGCCCCCACTTGTGTACCAGGCCTCTAGCCTATCTAATAAAAGAATAATATGCAAATTGACCATCACTCCAATACACAAGATGGCTGCCCCCATGTGGACACAAAATGGCCACCACAAGACGACCAGAATTGGCAGGGACCAGGCCTGCAGGGGTGGGCAGTTAAGGGTGGCCAGGTCAGCAGAGGAAGGAAGTTGGGGTGACTGGGTCTGCAGGGAAGGGCAGTTGGGGAGGGCCCAGGCCCACAGGGGAGGGCAGTTAGGGGTGACCAGGCCCACAGGGAAGGGTAGTTAGGGGCAAACAGGCTGGCAGGGGAGCAGTTAGGCATCAATCAGGCTGGCAGGGGAGTGGTTAGAGGGTGATCAGGCTGGCAGGCAGAAGTGGTTAGGGGGAATCAGGAAGGCAGGCAGGTGAGCAGTTGGGAACCAGCAGTGCTGGATTGTGAAAGGGATGTCCAACTGTCCGTTTAGGCCCGATCCAGGGCAGTCAGACATCCCTCAGGGGGTCTCAGATTGGAGAGGGAGCAGGCTGGGCTGAAGGACAACCCCCCTCCGTGCACAAATTTATGCATCAGGCCTCTAGTTATATAATTTTTAAAAGAAAGAAAGATGTTTTAAAAATCTGTGTTAGTGTCACTCCTGATGGGGCAAGAGTGCTGATAGCAATAAATAAACACGTTCCTGGGGGAGATTGAAATATAGCACTTCTGGTTTGTGTAGCATTCTAATGGCATTCTCTTGTCATCACAGAAAAGGCCAGCAGATGGGTAAGATTTACATGCGTTGTGTGTGTGTGTATATGTAAAAAAAAAAAAAAAAGTAG
>PVJN01048988.1:0-15398 GCA_004026805.1 Lasiurus borealis
TGGCTTCCTTTTGTTTGGGGTTCTGTGCACTTCCTGGACTTGTAAGTCTATTTCTTTTACGGGGGTGAGGGGGCGGGGGAGTTTTCAGTCATTATTTCTTGAAATAGGTTTTCAATATCTTGCTCTCTCTCTTCTTCTGGTACCCCCATAATTCGGATGTTAGTACACTTGAAGTTGTCCCAGTGGCTCCTTACACTATCTTCACATTTTTGGATTCTTTGTTCTTTTTGCTTTTCCAGTTGGGTGTTTTTTGCTTCTTTGTATTTCAAATCTTTGATTTGATTCTTGATTCTCTAGTCTGCTGTTGGATCTCTGTATATTATTTTTTATTTTAGTCAGTGTATGCTTAATTTCTAGTTGGTCCTTTTTCATATCTTTGAGTGTCTCACCAAATTTATCAGCCTTTTCTAGAAAATTCTTGAAAAACCTTATAACTGTCGGTTTGAACTCTATATCCAGTAGTTTGTTTTCCTTCATTTCTTTCATTTGTGACCAGTTTCTTAGTCTCTGTATTTTGGCTGCTTCCCTAAGTTGATAGGATGGCTTTGTGTGCTAGGTGTCCTGTAGCGCCCAGTGGCTCAGCCCTTCTCAGTTACCTGAGGTGGACACTCTTGGTTCACCCCTTTGTGGGTTGTGTGCACAGTTACGTAGTTAAGCCTTGATTGTTGTTGGTAGCACTGGAAGGAATTGGCTGTGAGAATCAGCTGTGTCTACGATGGGAGAATTTCTGTGCTGTGGACACCCATATGGGGCAAGACTTAATTCAGTGGGGCTTTGGTCCTCACTGAGTCTGCTTTCTGAGTGTGTCCCTAATGGATCTGAGGAGTTGTAATCTGGATGGTCTCACTCTGACCCCTGGGTACACTGACTCTTGGATCTCCAAGGAGGTGCTAATTTAGCCTCTGCCTGAGGCTAACTAGCAGGAGCTGCAGAGATATTTGCAGATTCCTCTTCTTTGTTTGGGTTTTGGAGGTGCCCAAATGATTTCCAGCTGTGAAGCAATGCAAGCTACTGCAGGGCCTTTTGGTTGTTCAGGATCTCACTGACTCAGCTGCAGTTTCTTAGGTAAGTTTAGAATTCAAAGGACCAGGCCATTCATATGCAAGAGCCTCTGCACTCAGCTTGGATGGGATGGAGTCTCAGGGCGGAGCAAACAGCAATGGCTTCCTGTCAGCGCTGTCCTAAGAGGCCCTTGGATCTCAGTGTCCCATGGTAATCACTGCAAGCACCTCTTCAGCCCATTGCCAGACAGTCCAGTTTCTGCCCTTATGAGTCTGGGTCCCCAGAGTCTCACCTGGAACTGGAGTTCAGAGCAGTCGGGATCTTTTGTCTTCTTCTTGATTGAGAAAGCCAGCTGCGTACTCTCCCCAGGTGCTTGCAGCTCAGTATCTCTACCTTTACTTCTGCAGCTTCTGTGAGTCTCAGTGTGCTTTTCTCTTTCCTTCTAGTTGTAGAATTTCCACTCTGGATGATAATCCATTTTGTCTTTTAATTGTAGTTTTGAAGTTGTGTGAAGCAGCAACTCAGGAGTTTACCTATGCCGCCATCTTGGTTACTCTTTCTGGAGCGAAAAATTTTATTTTATTTTTTTATTTTAATTAAATCTTTAATATTCAGATTATTACATTAGTTTCTCTTTTTTCCCCCTACATAGCTCCCCTCCACCTGGCTCCCAACTCTCCCTCTATCCTTACCTCCCTCCCGTTGACCTCATCATAGGTGTATGATTTTTGTCCAGTCTCTCCCTGTATAGCCCTCACCCCTTTCCCATGAGAATTATCAGTCCACTCCCTTTCTGTGCTCCTGATTCTATTATATTCATTAGTTTATTCTGTTCATCAGATTTTTAACTCACTTAATTTTTAGATTCACTTGTTGATAGATATGTATTTGTTCATAATTTTTATCTTTTAACTTTTTCTTCTTTCTCTTCTAAAAGAATCCCTTTCAGCATTTCATATGATACTGGTTTGGAATTGATGAACTCCTTTAGCTTTTTCTTATTTGTGAAGCTCTTTATCTGCCCTTCAATTCTGAATGATAGCTTTGCTGGAGAGAGTATTCTTGGTTGTAGGTTCTTGCTATTCATCACATTGAATATTTCTTGCCACTCCTGTCTGGCCTGCATCGTTTCTGTTGAGAAATCAGCTGACAGTCATATGGGTGCTCCCTTGTAGGTAATGAACTGTTTTTCTCTTGTTGCTTTTAATATTCTCTTTTTGTCTTTTGCTCTTGGTATTTTAATTATGATGTGTCTTGGTGTAGTCCTCTTTGGATTCCTTTTATATGGGGTTCTGTGTGCTTCCTGGACTTATAAGTCTATTTCTTTTACCAGATGTGGGAAGTTTTCAGTCATTATTTCTTTAAATAGGTTTTCAGTATCTTGCTCTCTCTCTTCCTCTGGCATCCCCACAAATCTGATGTTGGTACGCTTGAAGCTGTCCCAGAGTCTCCTTATATTATGTTCACATTTTTTGATTCTTTTCTCTTCTTGCTTTTCCAGTTGAGTGTTTTCTGCTTCTTTATATTCCAAATTTTTGGCTTGACTCTTGCCTTTCTCTAGTCTGCTGTTAGGTCTCTGTACAATATTTTTTATTTCAGTCAGTGTATGTTTAATTTCTAGTTCCATCTCTAGTTGGTTCTTTTTCATCTCCTCTTGGGTCTCGCTAACTTTATCCAACTTTTCTAGGATAGTCTTGAAAAACCTTATAAGTGTGGTTTTGAACTCTATATCCAGTCGTTTCTTTTCCTCCATTTCTTTTGTTTGTGATGCCTTCCCTTGTTTCGGCATTTTCACTGTGCTGGGAGAACTTCTGTGTTGGATTCAGCCTGATGATACCAGACTTGCAAAACTGCAGAATCCTCTCTGTTGAGCTTGGGATGGGTGGTGTCTCAGGGCTTAAGGGACCGCCTTGCCTTCCAGTCGGCCCCGCCCTGCATGGCCCCTGATTCTCACATGACTGGGTAATTGCTGGAGCGGTCCCTGTGCGCGTGTGCTTTCTCTCACAGTGCCTCTAGACTGCTGCCTTTCCGGCTCCCCTGCGCTCCTGGATCATATGAGTCTCGGTCCCCCGGGTTTCACTCGAAACCAGGGTTTAGTGGAGTTAGAGGTTACACAGTTGGGAGGGTCTGCCTCCCGCCCACTCATGAAAGCCAGCGGCACAATCAGCAATCTGTCCTCTGAGCAGTGCTGTACGCGCCATCAGACCTCTGATCTTTTGCGACTCCCCTAAATTTCCATGCACTTCTCCCTTTTCACAGTCCAAACTCCTCCCTAATGAGTTTCGGCTGGATCTGGGGTTTAGTGTCTTAGGATAAGGGGTTCAATGCCATTGAGAGTCTCCGTCTCCCTCCTGCCAGAGAAAGCCAGCCAGGTTCTCTGATACCAACTCTCTCCACGTGCGTGTCTCCATACCTCAGCTTTTTGCAGCTCCTCTAGGTTTCTGTGAGCCCCTCTCTTTCCTTCTAGTTGTAGAATTTCCACTCAGCCAGCTTTCCTGTGGTTCTGGATAATGTCCCTTCTGTATTTTAGTTGTAGTTTTGAAATTGTTGTATGAGGCAGCAATGTAGGTGTTTACCTATGCTGCCATCTTGGATTCCCCGGGATGCACTTTTTTAAAAAAAACATTTTTATTGATTTAAGATAGGAAGGAAGAGGGAAAGAGAGATAAAAACATCTATAAGAGTGAATCATTGATTGTCTGCCTTCTGCACACCCCCTATTGAGGATTAAGCCCACAACCCATTCATGTGCCCTTGACCAGAATCGAACTTGGGACCCTTCAGTCCTCAGGCTAACCCTTCATTCACTGAGCCAAATCAACCAGAGCTTGGATGCAATTTTTTTTTTTTAATATATTTTATTGATTTTTTTACAGAGAGGAAAGGAGAGAGAGAGAGTTAGAAACATCGATGAGAGAGAGACCTCGATCAGCCGCCTCCTGCACGCCCCCACTGGGGATGTGCCTGCAACCAAGATACATGCCCCTAACCAGAATCGAACACGAGACATTTCAGTCCGCAGGCCAATGCTCTATCCACTGAGCCAAACAGGTTTTGGCGGATGCAATTTTTAAAAAATATATATTTTATTGATTTTTTACAGAGAAGAAGGGAGAGGGATAGAGAGTTAGAAACATCGATGAGAGAGACATCGATCAGCCGCCTCCTACACGCCTCCTACTTGGGATGTGCCTGCAACCAAGATACATGCCTTTAACCAGAATTGAACCTGGGACCCTTGAGTCCACAGGCATATGCTCTACCCACTGAACCAAACCGGTTTCGGCATGGATGCAGTTTTTTTAAGTTAGCACTTACTAGATTTTTTTTCTTTATATTTATTTTTGTATTTTATATATGTGTCAAATTATATTTCTAGCTTGGGAAAAATCATCAGTCATTAATTACAAATATTCTTTTTTTTTAAATGTATTTTATTGATTTTTTTTTACAGAGAAGAAGGGAGAGGGATAGAGAGTTAGAAACATCGATGAGAGAGAAACATCAATCAGCTGCCTCCTGCACTGGGGATATTCCCACAACCAAGGTACATGCTCTTGACAAGAAATGAACCTCGGACTCTTAAGTCTGCAGTCTGACGCTCTATCCACTGAACCAAACTGGTTAGGGCTACAAATATTCTTTGAGAAACATTTTAACAAATACTGTAGGTATGAAAACAAAATGACATATTCTGCTCTCAAGTTTTTTATGCTTTTTAAAACCTATTTCTACTCAGAAATACTGAAAAATGTGAAAAGCCAAATCATAGCCAAATGAGTAAAAGAGACAATAACTCTTACATAAATTTCAAAGAAGAGATCACTATAATGCATCAAGCAGCTTCCCTGGCCAAGGTTGAATTAGAGCCAAGGTTTTGGGATATCGTTAAAACTTGGGTGGGTAGAAAGAAAAATACCCTTTCAAGGGGGCAAATGGAAGAGACAAAGGCCAGGAAGCAAAACATCATATGTTAAGTTTTACATCAGTGTTGTGACCAACCTGACCTAGGGGTTTATTAGAGGACTAGAGGCCCAGTGCAAGAAATTCATGCACTTGGCTGGGGGAGGTTCCCTCAGCCCGCCTGTGCCCTTTCGCAGTCTAGGAGCCCTTGGGGGATGTCCACAGGGAGCCAGAATGAGCTGACAGTAGGACATCCCCAGCGCTGCTACAGATCCTAGCTTTCATTATATTTTTTTATGAGCAAACTATTTTATGTTGTTAAAATTAATTTTGCATTAGGCAACACTGGACTATGGAATGTATTCTCGAGAAGAAGAACTATTAAGAGAAAGAAAACGCATCGGAACAGTTGGAATTGCTTCTTATGATTATCACCAAGGAAGTGGGACATTTCTCTTTCAAGCTGGTAGTGGAATATATCACGTAAAAGATGGAGGGCCACAAGGATTTACTGTAAGTTAGTATTACTACTTATTGAATGTGTTTTTGGGTCCTAAGAGTTATTTGCACCCAAATCAGAAAGGTAATTAAACCAAAATATTCTGTTTACCCATCAGCTAAAAAATATAGTATTAATTTATAATTTTAGGAGTTAATTTTTCTAGTGACATTAATATAAATTTTTTAAATGCTAAAACCACATGCTATCTTATTAGGAAGATATAGTAAAGGACATCAGTGCCTACCTTCTGAACAAGTGCTGAGGAGTGGGAGTGGGAGGATAATATCATTATTATAAGCTCAATTCATCTTAATAATTGGCTTTTAAGTGTTTGTTTTTTTTCCATGTAATTTTTTATGTGCTAGTAAAACTGTTCTTTTGATAGAATTGTGATGATCCTGGCTTTCATTACATTTTTTTAATGAGCAAACTTTTATATTGTTAAAATTAATTTGAAATGTTTAATAAATAAAAATAGGTTATTTAATAAATACTCTATTAAACAGATTTTGAAAACAAAATTTATGAAGTTCTATTACTCTTGACTTTCTAATTCATAGTTTCTAAACAAAACAAAACAAAAAAAATGAGTTCTTTCTAATAAGTTAAGGCATATGATATATTTTTCCAGGGAGCAATTGTCATAGTTGACATTTTACTTGGAATTATTGTTCATTTGATAGGAAGGATGCTGGCAAACAAGTATGTATATACCAGCCTAACACTTTCCTTAAAATGTTTACTTTCCTAGCAACAACCCTTGCGGCCTAATTTAGTGGAGACTAGTTGTCCCAACATTAGAATGGATCCAAAGTTATGCCCAGCTGATCCAGACTGGATTGCATTTATACATAGCAATGATATTTGGATATCCAACATTGTAACCAGAGAAGAAAGGAGGCTAACCTATGTGCACAATGGTAATGATAGTTCTTCAAATCCACTTTTCTGAAAAATTTTTTTAAATGTAATTTGCTTTTGCTTATGTTTTAAAAATGAAGTAAACTAGGTGATCTTGGTATTTTAAATTCAAATCTTTAAAATTAAAAAAGAAAAACATTCAGAGGATAAGTAATATGTATCACCTGTGTAATGCTGCCTTGTTTGTGTGTGTGTGTGTGTGTGTGTGTGTGTGAGAGAGAGAGAGATATTTTTATTGATTTCAGAGAGGAAGGGAAAAGGAAGGAGAGATAGAAACATCAGTAATGAGAGAGAATCATTGATTGGCTGCCTCCTACAGCCAGCCCCCTACTGGAGAATTGAGTCCACATGCCCTAACTGGAAATCGAACTGTGATCTCCTGGTTCATGGGTCGTCACTCAACTGCTGAGTGCCACAGGCTTTGCTATGCTAACTTGTGTTTTAATGTTCATTTCCAGACAGCACAACAGTGCAAACCTGATGTGATTGTTCTTTTAGCCAAATGAGACTGAGAGAATTTCCCCAAACTGTTCTTAAAATTTTAATTTAAAAAATTAGTCTTGTTTTTGGGAAACAAACAGGAAAAATTAATACTCTAAGAACTATCTGAATATTTGTCTCCCCTTCTTAGAAAGTCTACTTAGTTATTTTGTCATAATAGGAAAAACAGAACTTTGTGTATCTGTGTGTTTGTGGAAATACTTAATTTTTATTGAAGTGACTATAATAATAGTGTATATTACTCTTAAGTACAGAAAAGATGTGGATTTTTCCTCTAAAGCTTTCATACAAATTAAAGATGGGAAATACTGTATTGCTTTTTCTTTAAACATGTGAAACACCTTAAGAATAAATTCCATAATTAAGAAAAGTTACTTTGAAAATTCATTTGTCCAACTTTTTCTTAATCTAATGTTCACAAAGTTGATTAGGTATCTTTAATAAGTTATTGTAGAATATACACTGAGTGGCCAGATTATTATGATCTCTGAACATATAATAATCTGGCCACACAGTGTATATCCTATATAATAAAAGGCTAATACGCAAATTGTCCCCTCGACCAGGAGTTCAACCAGCATGCAGGCTGGCCAACCGCCCATGTTCCCCCACCCCCACCCCCCGCCAGGCTGGCTGGACCCCACCCATGTACAAATTCATGTACTGGGCCTCTAATATATTTTCTCTCTCTCTCTCTCTCTCTCTCACTCACTCACTCACTGAGTGGCCAGATTATTATGTGTTCAGAGATCATAATAATCTGGCCACTCAATGTAGTAGTGTAATGACAGCAAACATTTTTTCTTCATTAGGGTAATCAGTATTATAGAAGAAGCCTTTTCCTGAACAGTTTACATTGATAGAAAGACCACTGTATTAAGATCTTGTGTACCAGACAATGTGGCAGGAACTAATGATATAGAATTGTATAGTAGAGGCCAGTACACTCAAATGAAGGGACTGTGTGAGAAAGGTCTTGATGCTGAAGGTACTGTGGTACTAGTGTGTACAAGGAGTTAAAAGCAGTTATAATCCTAAAGCAAGGAGTATGAATCAAGAAGTGGAAATAGATAAAATTGGCAGATAAGAAAAGCCAAGACAAGGGTAAACTGTATGTCATGTAAATGAGCATGATCTTTATTATGATGTGGCAGTCCATTGAAAAGTTCTAGCAGTTGAGTGGTATAGTCAGAATCATATTGTAGATAAATTGTTTCTGGTACTTTGTGGAAGTTATATTTGAGAAGCACAAGACTAGAGACAGGGATACCAAAGCTTGACTGTTCCAATTATTCAGTTCTATTGGCCTAAAATAAGTATAGGATAGAGAAAAGAGTGTGGAATAGAGAAACTTTTAAGTAAAAAGTACACTTTTGGTGTTCAGTGGGTCTCCATTTGGAGTCATGGAATCAGAACAGCTACCAATGGCGGCGGAAAGATTAAGTTGGTAATTAGTGAATCTAGGTTGGAAAGCCTGGCAGTTATTTTATGCTTCAATAAACTTTGAGTACTCATTATGTACTAGTTATTGTACTTGAGGCTGAGACTGCCAAGTTCTGATGATAATAGATTAATTAATTAGAAGTCAAGATATTTGTTATAACTATTTAGTCAGTCAACAAAAGTATGTTAAGTACCTGTGTGCCAGGCAATGTTGCAGGAACTATACAGAATTGAATAAGATATAGTTCTGTCCCTCATAGAAACTGCAGAATTAGGCATTCTTTATTTATTTCTTCTTCTATAGAATTGTTTTCCACACAGGATTATTGTGAAGATTGGCAGAATTTAAAATAGAAAGCACTAAAAATCTGCAAAATTCTGTAGTAGTGTTTTTATTCTTTTGTATAATGTATGTGGTGTATATTATTTTCAGGATTATTAGCATAGTTAAAAGTACAATCTAGAACCAGACTCTGTGGGTTTGAGTCCCAGATCGACCATTTTTTAGCTCTGTGACTGTAAGTTATTTAACCTTTCTCTGTTTCTGTATCTGTAAAAAGGTTAATTAATAGTATATCACATATGGCTTTATGAGGTTTTAATGAGTTAATATTTGTGAAGTGTTTAGGACAGTATCTGAACCATTGTAAAAGTAATGTTAATGCCAGCCTCTACTCTCAAATGAGATATCTTATTGAGAGAATAGGTTGACCATTTGTTCATTTAATGAATAACTTCTAATAATTAAGGTCTGTAATAAGTAATAGGGATATACAAATGAGTAGCACTTATTTTCATATCTGAAGGAGAACAAAACATAAAACAGTTTTATGTGGGGGGTATATTTTGGGGTAGTTGAAAGTCCAAGAAAACTGAGCACTGGTTTTGGTTATGTCAGTAACTCCAAAATACAAAAATATTTAAAAACTCAGATTATTTTTCATTAGCTAGGTGCTAAAACTTTACAGGAAACTTTTAAGTGTAAAATAGATAAAAGCTGAGTTGCTCTGGTTGAAGAACAGGGAGGACAGGGAGGAGGAATCATGAATTACATGATCTGTAAGACCCATTCTAGGTCTAAAAATGTATCTCTTGAGAGTTACAAGTTAACATGATCTTTTCAATGTTCTTTTTTTCTATGATTCTAGCTAAATTGGAAAATAACATTTATGGAGCACATTTTACCGTTTAGGCTTTGTTCTAAGTGCTTTGTGTGAATTAATTCATTTAATCCTCATAACAACCTTAGAAGGTAGATTCTTATTCCCATTGATAAATGGAATACTTCAGTGGAATGAGACTGGGTGTTTAGCCCAAGGTCAGACAATAAATGATTTGAATTCAGTCTCTTTGGCTTCAGAATTCCACCTCTATACTACTGCTGTCTTTCAAAATAAACTGAATGATTCTGCTTTGTACCCATGAAACGGTAGAGAACTTCCTTTGATAATTTTGCCTTTTACATTTGTCTAGAGCTAGCCAACATGGAAGAGGATCCCAGGTCAGCTGGAGTTGCTACCTTTGTTCTTCAAGAAGAATTTGATAGATATTCTGGCTATTGGTGGTGTCCAGAAGCTGAAACAAGTAAGAAGGTTCAAAATAATATAGGTCAATTAAAGTATTATGAGGTTCAACTGCCAATTACTTAAGTGTACAGATTGTAAATCTTGATCAGTAGATTCTGAAGTGATGAAGATTGGATTCTACTAGTATTTGTTTATTATTCTTAAATATTGTTTAATACTCTTCTCCATTTCTGTACATCACAATATCAAGATTTTACCTTTTAGGATCTCTCTGTAGAGATTATAGAGAATGTGAAGGCTACAGTATTTATCCCCTCATATTGATGTGTTTGTATGTTAAGTGTAATACACATCAATATATGATGCAATATCTATCACCAAAGAGAACATCTACTACTTATTTAGAATATATAGGCTATATTCCACCATAATGAATGCTAATAAAAAACAATTATATTGTAGTTCATTGGTTTAGGTCATTCAGTTCCCTTTGCCAATTTTTCATCTAGGAGCTGATCTTGATATTGATTAGAGAACTGTATAAACAGACACCTCAGTTAGTGAATTAATGGATCATAAGAAAAGGATACAAGTTTCTCTTTTTTTCTCAGTGAATTTACAACTATTTTACTGCCAGAGAAACAGCTTTCTAAAGCATGACTGACCATGCATAACCCAGTGAGAAGTTTGCTTTTACATTCTGACCTAATTCATTGTACAGTGTTTTATAGGTATAAAACTAGAAAATAAATTTTATGAAGCAATACTTAAATGTAACATGCTCATGTATATTATTTCTGTTGTAGTTGTAAAATGCTAGTAATGACCCATTAATAGTTTTCATGACTCACTAATGGATTATGGCTAGCATCTGAACACTTCTCTAAGGGATCATGAAAAAAATTTAATTGTAAACCATGTCTTAGATTTGGACATTTTAAGATGTAAAATGTTTTGCTATAATTGTATGTTAGAACAAGATTTTAACATGAGTTAGGGAAACCATTAAAAAAAAAAGACCTCTATTTAAATAGCATTTGTTTCATTATAGGAAGTATTGCAATTGTAATTAAATAATTCATTTTTCACTAAGGAATGCATGTTAATGTATGCAAGGACCAAAGTTTTTCACGTGTATTTCCCTGTTTTAATTATGTACATATACATAATTTTTCAATTTATGTATCTCCAATTTTTCATTTTATGTATTTTTAATTTTTGCTCTCCAAAAGGAGTTAACGATTATTAATCAGTAAAAATGGCTTAGTAGTAACTCACCTTGCTATTGTAAAAGATGGGTGATATTTTCATACACAAAAAGTTATATATTTTATATAAAATTATTTTTCACTTGGAAAATATAATACTAGAGGGAATAATCAGTTATGATTTTCTGGAATAATTCTAAATTTTCAATATTTAAATTTCTTTAAGCTCCCAGTGGCAGCAAAATTCTTAGAATTTTGTATGAAGAAAATGATGAATCTGAGGTGGAAATTATTCATGTTACATCCCCTATGTTGGAAACAAGAAGGGCAGATTCATTTCGTTATCCTAAAACAGGTAATATATTCCCTTTGGCATTTATATTTACTCATTTCTACTTTCCAAACAAAAATCTGCAATCATCCAAAGTTATGGTCAACATTGATTATTTTATAGCCTTAGTAAGGATGGGTTGTTAAGTTTCACTGATGTAGATTTTTAAATTACAGGATGACCCATTTTAATTATTTTCCAGGGTAAAGAAGTGCACAAAACTGGTTATTTCAAGGAATGAATAAAAAGATGTCTTTGTTAGAAAATAAAGATTTTCAAGTGATTAAGTTCTTAAAAAATTAATTTTTCCCCATTTTGCTGATTACAGCATTTCAGAATGATACAAAATTTCCCTTTATTTCATACTAATTTGACATTTTTCAGCCTCTTTTTATTTATTTACTTATTTAAATTGATTTTAGAGACAGAGGAAGGGAAGGAGGGAGAAACATTGATTTGTTGTTCCATTTATTTATGGTTGATTTTTGTATATGCTCTGACCGGGGATCAAAACCCCAACCTTGATGTATCAGGACAATGCTTTAACCAACTTAGCTACCAGACCAGGCAGCTCCCTCCCTCCCTTCTTTCCTTCCCTCCCTTCCTTCCTTCTCTCTCTCTCTAGAACTCTCTTTCTTTCTCTCTCTCTCCCTCTCTTCTTCCCATTGATTGGCTGCCTTTCCCATGCACCTGGAATCAAACTCACTGAGCCACATCAGCTAGAGCAGGCAGTTGCTGTTGCTGCTTTTTTTTTGTTTTTTCAATACCCATATTCAAAACCGAGTTTGCAATGGAGTTCTGAGATTCTTATCCAATAAAGCTGTGACTCTATAATATTCTGACTTAACTAAAGCGTAAAGAGGGTTGAACTGGCAAAATTTCAATGATTTTGGATATACATTACTATTCATTTATGTCTTTTTCTAAAGGCACAGCAAATCCAAAAGTCACTTTTAAGATGTCAGAAATAATGATTGATACTGAAGGAAGGGTGAGTATAAAATGTTGAGTTGATTTTTTTGTGTCATTTGATGAGTAGTATAGTAGAGATTTAGGAACATTTTTTTCTTTGGGGGCTTGTTGAACATACAGAGACATCTGTGGGTCATGATTTCAGGTTGACCTTATTTTCTACTTTGAAAACTTTCTTCTGGTTCCCAAAATAGGAATGTGGGGATGTGCATAAACCACTCCTTCCCAATAATTTATTCTCTTTGTTTTTGTTATTTCTCTAGATCATTGTTTTAAAAATACTGGTTATTGACTATTAAAATTACCTTTTGTGTTGGATATATGTTTATGGTATATTAAATATCACACATTTCTCTTATAGTGCTGCTTTCTATTTGGATAGTCAAATATGCATAAAAACTGCACAGAAGATTAAGTATAGTCTTAATTAAGACTTACTAAAATAGCTTTATTGAGATCTGATTCACATTCGATACAATTTACTCATTTAAAGTTTATAAGGGCTTTTTAATATATTCACAGAGTTGTGCACCATCACCATAGTCAGTTTAGGACATTTTCATTATCCCCAAAAAGAACTGCCACATCCTTTAATTGTCACCCCAACCTGCCCATGTTCCCCAGCTCTGGGAAACCACCAATTTACTTTCTGTCTGTAGATTTGCCAATTCTGGTCATTTCTTATAAATGGAATCACATGATAGCTAGTCTGGTTTATTTTACTTAGAATAATGTTTTGAAGCTCCATCCAAGTTTGGTATCATGTATCAGCACTTCATTTCTTTTTATCACCTAATACTTCATTGTATGGATATAGCATATTTTATTTATCTACTCATCAGTTTGGACGTTAGGGTTGTTTCCACCTTTTGGCTATTATGAAAAACTAGGGGCCCGGTGCACAAAATTCGTGCATTGGAAGTGGGGGGTCCTTCACCCCAACCTGCCCCCTCTCACATACTGGGATCCTCAGGGGATGTCCTACTGACTCTTTAGGCCCGTTCCCCCCAGGGAGCGAGCCTAAGCTGCAGTCTGGCATCCTTTTGTGGGAGGCGATAGGGCTGATCAGGAGAAGGCACAAGCCCCGTCACCCCGCTGCTGCAGAAACTGCCAGTCATCACAGCCACCAAGGTGTTTTCATCAACATAGACTATAGTTCCTTCACCATGAAAAAATGACAGCTTTCTTTAGGCATTTTCATGATGTGTTTTTCATAGGATATAACATTTCTTTATTTTATTTTTTTAATCCTCACCTGAGGATATGTTTCCATTGACTTTTAGATAATATGGAAGAGAAAGGGAAAGACAGGGGAAACATCAAAGTGAGAGGAACACTTTGATTGGTTGCCTCATGCATGAGCACTGACCTGGGCCCTGGCCAGGGAGGAGCCTGTAGCTTAGATACATGCCCTTGAACAGAATTGAACCCAGACCCTGTGGTCAGTAGACTGAGGCATTATCCACTGAGCCACACCGGCTAGGGCAGGATATGACATTCCTTAGCCCCTCCAGCAGCGTACCTTCGTTTTTTCTCCAGAAGTGTGGTGGAAAAACCCTAGATTACCTTTTTGGATTCTTATTACCCAAGTTACTAAGACTTACCAGTGGCATACAGGAAGCTTAGCCAATAAGCAGTCAGAAAAGGTGTTTCCTCTGTAGTTCACACCAATTGCCAATAGCCTCTGGTTGCAGGCTCTGCCCCTGCCCAGGCTGAAAGTCTCTGGCTGAGGCTTTCAGTCTGGGCAGGGGACCCCCAGCTCCCTCCAATTGCCGGCTCCAGCCCTGCCCAGGGTGAAAGCCTCTGGACAGTGCTTTCAGCCTGGGCAGGGGACCCCCAGCTCCCTCTGATCACATATTCCCAGGACCCAGGCGGTGGGTGCATATGTATGCAAAGTAACTTCTATCTTTGTTGGGTTAATTTGCATACTCACTCTCATTGGCTATGGGCATAACAGAGGTACTGTCAATTTACATGTTTGTCTATTATTAGGTAAGACTAGTAGCCCTGCACATGAATCCATGCACCAGTAGCTCGCTCCCTCCCTCCAGTAGCTCTCTGCCTGCTTTCTTTGCCCTCCTGTAGCTCCCTCCGCCCTCCCCCATAGCTTGCTGCCCTGCCCCCTCTTGTAGCTCACTGCCCCACCCTCCTCCTACTGATCCGGGATCCGAATGTTATGCAGTCTGTTGTTCCATTTGTATATTACATCTTTATTATATAGGATGCTATCATGAATGTGTGTGTATAAATTTTTATGTGGTCATATGGTTTTATTTTTCTTGGTTAGATATATAGGAGTGGAATTGTTGGGTCATAAGATAACTCTATGTTTAACCTTTTGAGGAACTACCAAACTGTTTTCTAATGTGGCTAGACTATTTAACAGCAGTGTATAAGTTGTCCGAGTTCATATCCTCATCAACACTTGTTGCTATTCCTCTTTTTTTATTATAGCTATCCTAGTGGGTTTGAAATTTTATCTCATTATGGTGTGGGGTTTTTTTGTTTGTTTGTTCCTTTCTTTCTTTATTTAAATGTTTATTTTTTTTAGAGAGAGAGGGGGGGAAGGGAAAGGGGGAGAAAGATAGAAACATTGATGTGAGAGAGAAACATCGATTGGCAGCTTCTTATATGCCCTCCCATCCTCCCCACCAGGGATTGAGCCCACAACTTGGTCAAGTGCCCTGACTGGGAATCTGACTAGTATGACCTTTTGGTGTGTGGTATCCAAATATATATATATTTGTGTGTTTGTGTGTGTGTGTATGTATATAGATATATTTTCACACACACACACACACACACACACACACACACACACACACAGTAGAGGGGCCCAGTGCACGAATTCATGCACCAGTGGGATCCCTCGGCCTGGCCTGTGGGATCGGGCCAAAACCAGTTCTCCAACATTCCCTGAGGGGTCCCGGATTGCTAGAGGGTACAAGCCACGCCGAGTGACTCCACCCGTGCATTATTGGGGCCAGGGAGGGATGTGAGAGGTTGGCCAGCTGGAGAGGGGCCGTGGAAGCACTCAGGGTGTGTCTAGCTCATTTCACTTAGTACTGATGGGCCATATCCTAGCAGCA
>PVJN01048989.1:0-15398 GCA_004026805.1 Lasiurus borealis
GACACAGGTGCACAGGACACAGGTGCATGGAGGTCGAGGGTGGGGGAGGCAGCCTAGACACCTGCTGAAGACTCAGTCCTGTGCCGGTGGGTGGGTGGGTGGGGAGGCGGAAGCAGCATATGGACGAGTCGGGGTGGGGGCAGGGATGCTGAGTTGGCTCTGAAGCCCAAGGTGACTCGAAAATCTGCCAGGAAGAGGGCAGTGTGAAGGAGAAGAAGGGAAAGGATGCGAGGTGAGCTGTAGTGGAGGGGAAACCGAGGCAGCTCAAGGAAAAGACTGTGGGGCTGGGGCCGTTGACAGAGAATGGTTAGGTGTGTAGGCTCTGGGGTCAGATGACACAGATTCTCACCCCAATTTCCATGGCCAGAACGGTCTTTTAGTTTCCTCAGCTGCAAACCAGGGGACAAACAATGCCTACCCGTGAGCCTCTAGTCCTCCACCATTAGACTCTAAACTTCATTTTGGCCTGGCTGCCAAGTAACCAGCCACAAGCACCTGAAGTGCTGCGAGGCCCAGGAGGGGCTGGCTTCAGAAGGCTCCACAGGCCGGGCTCCCACCCCAGTCTGAGCACCGGTCACCTTCCCCTCTGGCTCCGGGTCCGGGTCCACAGGCCTGCACAGCAGGGCCTCCCAGAATAGTCACTGAAAAAAATGAAACAAACAACATACGCCCAGGGGCTGGTACATTGTTCAATAATTGCACCTTAACTGATTTAATGTCAGCGAATATTTCTGGAACATTCACCCCGTGCTTAACAAACAAGACCCAGTTCCTACCCTCCTGATCTCACAGATTCCTGGGGGGAAGTTTAAGGTGTCAATGAGTAAGGCTGGGGTGACTTCAGGCGCATCCCCAAACCAAGGCCCAGAGGAAAAAGGGGCCAGTACTGGGAGGGGAAAATGTGTGTGTGGTCAGGCTGGGTTGGGGAGGCGGCGGCCCCTGGAGCCCTCCAAAGCAGGCCCTTCACGGCCCCAGCAGTGATTACAGTCCCTGTGGCTGGTTACTCCGCAGCCAGGCCGGAAGAGAAAGCCCGTAATTAACAAGCTGGCACTCACACAGCCGCGTGTCAGCACGCCCAAGTGCTGGGATAGCTGTCTGTCAGTCGTAGCTGCTGGTAGAATTTTTTTAGACAGCTGGGCTCAAGCCGGGAAATGAATATAAGTTACATTTCTATGCATCGTTGTTTGTGGTGGTAAAAAAAAATTAATCAGTGACATAGCTGTGACACATACTCATTTAAGAGTCTACAGAGAAATGTTCATTTGTCAGAGGCAGCAAAGAAGAGATTATGTGTCAGCTGGGGAGGGGTGAAATATTTATACAATGGCTAATAAACACCGGTGTGTAAGGGGGTCAATTGATTGTGTCAGTGGCCACATGACAAATACACCATTGAGCGGCAATGGGCACTACCCCTGTGCCCGGGGGCTCCATTCTGATGACAAATACACAGCGTGTTACTGTTAACACTCCCCGCCGAGCACCCGCTCAGCCCTCCTTGCCGGCTGGGCGGCCGCAGATTGCTGGGAAGCAGAACTAACTCCCAGAGAAGCTGCCTACCCCCAACTTCATTAAGTTGAACTCGGAGTTGGTGAATGACTCCCCAAATGCCAAAACAGCTGCAGAACGCATTTCTTTGTGTGTGTGCTGATTTTTAAAACTTCACGTTTCTGAATTTCAGAAGGCCCGGAAAATGACTGGTCTTGCTTCCTGCCTCCATCGAGATCGCACCCGGTGCTCCCGGTATGACCTCAGCCTCCCCTGCACTTCCCACCCCCGGTGCCGGGCAGAGGGCCTGGTGCAGGGCGGCAGGTTTGCATTCCTTCCCTGCTCTCTCCCTGAGGCCAAGGCCCAGCTTGTCCCTCCTGGGCTCTTGTACCCTCGTGGGCACAGCGGTCGTTCTGGGCCTGGACCCCTGCCTATGGGGCCAGTAGGCTGGTTGATGAGACATGTGCTGTCCTCTCCATGGGCAGCCCATCCGGGGTTGTGAGCTTGGTTGTCAAGCTTCCCAGAAGGAGAAGCATCTCATTATAGCAATGTCCACTGAGCCCTGGTCACGTGCCAGGCTCGGTGGCAAGCACTCTACACGCATTATTTCACTGATTCTTAACACAGCCTCTGGGGTGTGTCTAATGGTCAGTGCAGTTGTGTAGGTGAGTACACCAAGCCTCAGAGAAGCAGCTTGCCTAAGGCCCCCCGTGCCAAGGATGGGGGTGGGAGCCCCCCACAAGCGGGACTCTGCCGGAAGCACAGCCCTCTGGGTGCTGGTTCACTGGTCTCACCATGTTGGAGCCATGTCCCATGGTTAACACCTGCAAAGTTTAACCCCCAAACTAAACAATTCAGATTCTAAGAAATCAATTCTCTAGAGGATTGTAAACGTCCGGAGGCAGGGGCTATGTCCCAGACTCTGCTCACAGAAAACCTTGGCTGATCCTAATGCTCACCCTATGGCGGCAGGTAGAGCCACTCCAATACAAGAAGTGCCCGCACCATCCCAGCTCAGGGGGTTTGTCACTCCTCCAGAGACTGAGAGCGGCCCCTTCCCTCCTGGGCACCCACTTGCCCCGCCATGAGTCTGCTGTCAGTTCCTGTAATGCTCCCAACAACGTCCAGCACCCAACAATGGCATTGGATTGGGGACGGGATGACACCCTGAGAAAACAGCTGCAGATGGAATTTCACACCTATCTGCGAGTCTGGAGATTACAGATAAGCACATCTTGCAACTTGTTTTTGCTTTTTAAAATGAGATACCTTCCTTAAGAAGTCATACTACTCTTTAGATCTCCCTGTTAATAATGACAGTATTAATGCTAGTGATGATGATACAGGTGGCATTTATTATTTATAATATGCGAAGTGTATTGTACAATCCTTGCAATAACCCCATTTTACAGATGAGAAAGCTGAGAAGCAGAGAAGTTAAGTGAATTGCCCAAGGATACATAGCTAGTAGGAGCTGGGATTTGAACTGGGTGGCCTTCTGCACAGCTCCTGGACTCTGACCCATTAAGGCCCGAGTTCATTCCCATGCATGGTGGGGGCTCCACCCAGCTCAGATCCTGGTGTCAGCCATATTTAACTCTAGCTCCACATCTGATCTCACTCTTTTGCCTCTGCACCTTTGCAGATGCTGTTCCCATGGTCTAGAACACACTTCCTCCTGCTCTCAGATGGGTACCCCATTGAGGACCACTGCAGGGAAGCTTTGACTTTCATATCTTTTTTAAAGATATATTTTAATGATTTTTTACAGAGAGGAAGGGAGAGAGGTAGAAAATCAGAAACATCGATGAGAGACATCGATCAGCCGCCTCCTGCATGCCCCACAGTGGAGATGTGCCCGCAAGCAAGGTACATGCCCCCTACCGGAATCGAACCTGGGACCTTTCAGTCCGCAAGCCGACGCTCTATTCACTGAGCCAAACCAGTCTCGGCAATTGACTTTCATATCTTATCCCGTCCATAAACTACTCCCCACACCCACCCCCAGCCTCTAAAGTCTCTCCCAAGCTCAGCGGAGAGTGTGCTGGACAGTGGCCCTCCCTCATCCCCACAGCCTGCAGGGCTAGCTCCAGTGGCTGAGAAAGATCTTTCATTAGAGTGCACAGTGTCCCCAATACCAGCTCCATTCTCCACACAGCCTCCATAGCATCCTAAGACAGACCTGACAGGTCTCTACCCTGCCTCATGCCCCTCTTTCTCCAACATAGCACACGCCTCACCTCAACTCTCTCCACCAGCTAAACTGTCTCACTTAAAGGGCCCCTGAACAGGTACTGCCTTCTCTGGCTCTTTGTGCTTCTTTTTTCTGTCTGCCCCCCATTCATCTCTCAAGATTTATCTTGGGTGCTCCTTCCTCCAGGAAGACCTCCTAGGTTTCCCCAGCCTGGGCTAGCTACTTTAGAGCAGGAGATTGGGCTATTGCACATGCCAAGCATGAAAGAAGGCTTCAGTGAATGTTTGTCAAATGAAGATATGAATGAATGAGTGACTTGAGACTGCAGCTAGCCACAGAAAAGAGAATAATCCCAGACTTTAAGAAGGAGCCTCAATTAAGGCAGGGAGACCCTAAGGATGGGGATTAAAGTGAGATTGTTCAAACAAACCAGCCTTTTGTCTTGGATCTGAATAGCCTGTGTGATCCCAGGCAGGGTATTTAACATCTCTGAGCTGTGGCCACCTCACCTGTAACACGGGGCCTAATGGTAGCATCAGGCTGTGCTGGGAGTTGAATGAGATAACATAACTCGAGTTGCATACATATGCTCCACAACTATTTGTTGTTGCTGCTGGACTGTACAGAAGAGCCGAGAGGGTTTATGCTGTGTAGGCAATTCTAGGATCCTGGGCAAGAGAAAAATTAAGAGCCGTGGATTATCAGGAACCTATGTCCTGGGCCCATCTTGGGCTCCCATAAGCTGTGTGACCTCAGACAAGATTCCTCCCTCGCTTAGTCTTGGTTTTCTCCTCTACAACATAAGGACATTAATTTCCTTCCCAGCAACTACCCAATCGGATTATTGTGGGAGATCATATGAGATAATATATGTGAAAAAGCTTTGAAATGTGTTCAGGGCTGTATAAATGCAAGGGATTATGCTTATCTACAGGCTGTTTGTAGGGGCTTAATTATTAGTCAGCATTCATAGGCGCCGCAGTTTTGGCGCAGCCCTGCAAACCTTCCTGTGGTAGCTCCTTTGATAGGAGAAACTGAGACTGGGGGGTCAGCATGTGTCCAGAGGCCCTTGGCAGTGGAGGGAGTGTGGGAGGCGGCACTGAGATGGGACAGCATTGGAAGCTGCACCCCGGGCCTATCCCTGGTTCAGGAGCCTGCATTTGCCCTTGCAGAGGTGGACGCCTGCAGAAAGGGAGCAGAAACGCCTTGGTTTCTGTAGTGAAGTGCTTTCGACGCTGCCAGGGGCGGCTCTGCTGGGTTTGCTCCTGGCAGCTCCTCAGGCTGGAGGAGCAGAGACAGGCAGCAGCAGCCAGCAATGACTCGGCATTTGCTAGGCCTGGCTGGCTGCTGAGCGGAGAGCGGTGTCCGGCCTCAGTGTCTGCAGACCCAGAACGGCATTCTTTGGAAGGCGGAAGGGAGGTGGGTCCAGCGTGCCCAGGGCCAGGCCTGCCCTCGGGAACTCAGAGCAGGTCCCACTCTGCCATCAGGGAGGGGTAATGGAGGCTGAAAGGACACAGCCAGTGGGGTGTCCCCAGGAGCCAGGGCGTGCCCTGAGCGTGAACGGCTATGTAGGAAGGAGTTAGAAGGAAGAGGGCTGGAGAGAAAAGACCTGTTGGAGACACCAGAAGTCATTTCTCCACAGATGGGGAAGGAGGGGGAGTGGGAGGGACTTGAGCAGGAACACGGAGTCCCAGTACCATCCCTGCCTTCATTCACTTGTTCACAATATTTCTTGAGCGCCGACTGCATGTTATGAAGCTGAAGATAGAGTGGTAAACAAGGAAGAGCTGTCTCTGGCCTTGGCGTTTTGTCTAGCAAAGGAGACAGACACCAAACACGCCCATTTCCCTGGGAAGTGCAGGAGACTCCAGGAGCTGAAACTAAAGGTTCTTCCCAGCCTCCGCAGCGGGAGGGCTTTTCCTGAGCAGTGAGGTTTGAGCTGAGACCGGAATTAGTCAGCTGTGATGTGGGTGGGTTCAATTTATTTTTATTATTTTTTAATATACATATTTTTATTGATTTCGGAGAGGAAGGGAGAGGGAGAGATAGAAACATCAATGATGAGAAAGAATCATTGATTGGCTGTCTCCTGCACACCCCCTACTGGGAGGGGGGCCTTAAGCCTGCACCCAGGCCCGTGCCCTTGACCAGAATCAAACCTGGGACCCTTCAGTCCTCAGACCAGTGCTTTATCCACTGAACCAAACCAGCCAGGGCTGGGTGGGTTCGATTTGATTCAACAAATATTTACCGATCGGCCACTTTTGATGAACCGATAGACCAAGTCCCTGTCCCCCAGGGGTTGACGTTTGAAGGGAAAAGTGTCCCAGGAGGAAGGAACTGCATGTGCTAAGCAGAGGCCAGAGGAGCTCAGAATTCTGAAGGAGCCATGGGAGCTCGGATTACAAGGGCCAGGAGAGGTGAGGGAGAGGGTGGGAACCGAAGGCACACCCAGGCCATGGGTGGCATTTGGAGCCTGACCCAGGGCAATAAACTGGTTGGTGAGGTCTGTGCGTCTGAAAGGCCCCTCTCAGGTATCCAGTGGCCCCAGGACAGACGAAAAGTCACATGTGGGCGCTTTTGTCCCACAGTCTTGGCTATTCGGCCAGGAATGCAGGCAGGGAAGGGTGTATCTAGGCTGCATGTCTGAACAGCCGTCAGCCAGTGTGTCACTGACCCACGCGGGAGTAACTGAATATGTATGTCGGCCTCACTCCTCCTCACACCTTTATTAGCGTCAGTGAGCTGGCCGTGGATCAACAATAGGCCTCACACAGGCCCGGTGCCTCTCTGTCCCTTGAGTTTCACAAGAGATCTGTCCAGGAAGCAAAGCCAGTACTCCTACTCCCATTTACAGATAATGACATTAATAACAAGAGCTGACAGTGAGTGTTCACTGTGTGGAGACCGGTGGGTACACTGCCTCATTAAATATCCTCGGTAAACACCTGCATTGTAGAGAAGAGGAGAGACGAAGTAATTGCCCACGGCCACATAGCTTGTAAAAAGCAGGGCTGGGACCAGAACCCTGTTCTCCTGGTCTCCTAGCCTGACTTCTGTCCCCGTCCCAGACCACCTCAGCCTCTCCTGCCTCCTTTCATCTCTCCCCTTGGAGCTGTGCAACAGCCCTGTCTCCTGAGCTCAAATGGTGAGCTTTTGCCCCTTCATACCCACCACCTCCCACCCCCTGGCTGCACCCCCACCTTGCAGGGCAGTGCCCCTGAAATCCTGAGCACCTGATGCCTGCATACTGCAGCCCCTGCCCCCCAGTCAGCACCGTGTTCCCCCCAAAACTTTCCAGACCTCTCCTGCCTCCCTCTCAGAGCCTCACTTGTTCAGAGCAGCCAGGAGAGGCAGGATCGATGTGCAGAGAACTCAGTAATAATCCCTGCGCAGGCAGTCAGGCTTCTGTATAAAGACAGATTAAAAACTCATCCGGCTGAGATGAGGAAATAATTCAGCCGGCTGGCCACAGTGGGAAAGCCTGGGGCTGCAGGTGCTCGGGGTGGGTACGTGTGAGAGGTGCCAGGGGTGGGAGCCGCTCCTGGCCTTGGGAGTCTGTACCGCACACAGACACACACACACACACACACACACACACACACACACACACACACAGCCACCTTCTTTTTCTGCCTGCCTCGGAGCCAAGGCTGACAAATCCCAGTCCCCGGGGAGCAGTGAAGGGGAGGCGGGCTGGGGGGAAGCCGGGAGCACAGTGCTGCCGAGCTGCACGCCCTGGTTTATTCCCTCCACTGAAATGATTTTGCTCATTTATTTGTTTACTGGTGTGCTGTCTCCTCACCTAGACTATAAGGCCCTCGAGGCCAGAGACTGTCTGTCGGTGCTGGGTATTGCAGTGTCCCCAGCCCAGTGGGGGCTGCTTAATAACTGTTGGGTGAATGAATGCATCGGTTGGAATCCTGGCTCTGGCTACCCGCGTCGAGCTGTAGGATCTCGCTGGGTCCCTGCCTCCTTGCTGCGGAAAAAAAAAAAAAAAGGGCACGGTAGTGTCTTCCAAAGGAGGACTCAGCCCAGCGCCTGGCTCCTAGGAAGCACTCCATCAAGGATTTTATTAAATTGGAGAGGAAAATGGAAACCGTGACCGACTCCAGAGGCGCCATCAGGGGGCGCCCTTGTGCCAGGCGCCCTGAGCGCTGCGCTGCCCCCTCCGCCGCAGGCTCGCAGCAGCTGAGCGCCTACCAGGCCGCCCCCACTACCGGGCCCCCCACCTTTGTGGGTCTCACCTCCTCCCCTCTGCGGCCGGTTCACACGCCCACCCTCACTCGGCGCGCATTCCCGCTCCCGATCCCCACTCCCTTCCTTTGTGTCCCCTCCCCCTCGCCCGGTCCCGACTCCTTCCACCCACGCGGCCCCATATGCTGGGAAGAACCTCCCACTGCCCATCTGCCGGGCCGCTTCCTCGTCCCCGTTCCCCGTCCCCTCCTCCGGGAAGCCGGTCGTGATTGAGGAGAGGAGGGGGGCGGGCACCCCAGACCACAGCCTTCCTTCCACCCTCCCCTCCCTCCCACCCGCGGGCTTTGGGGAAATGTCAGGGCAGGCTGCCCGCGGGGCCAGGCTCGGAGCCTCCAGGCAGGGAGTGCGCGAACAGATGCCAGCTAGGACTCTGTGCGCTTCGGACCCTGGGCATTGGCGGGGCCTGGGGGGACCTCCTCCCATCGGGCCAGAAAAGGGCTGGGGGCGGGGGAGCCGGGGGTGCGGGGCAGGTGGATGGCTACGCAGGTCCTGCCGCTCGCAAGCGCCAGGGTCCGGAGTCACAGCTCAGGGTGGCCGGCGAGGGGACCTGGCCGGCCCGCAGGAACCGGGGGGGACAGAGCCGCTGTCACCAGGGGGCGGACCCGGCGCCCGGGAAGAAGCACGGTGCACGCCAGGAACACAGCCAGCTTTTCTCGCCTGAAGGGCCGTTTTCATTTCGCGGATTGATTATTGCTGTGTGTGTGTCCGTGTGTGTGTGTGTGTGTGTGTGTGTGTGTGTGTGTGTGTGTGTGTCCGTCCGTGTGCGCGCGCGCGCGCGCTGGGGCGTTGTTAGTTTTTTCAGTGTACCTTGCTTGTCTAATGAATGTTTGATTGCACCTACATCCGGAGGCCGTTTTAATGAAAGGTGAAGGCTCCGAGGGGAAAATAAATAAATAAAGGGTCGTCCCTCGTCCCTCGGCACCACCCCCACCACCCCGCTTCCCAACAACAACTCTCCGTCCGCGGCTGTCTTCTGAAGCCTGTGCCCTCGCGGAAGAATGCTGTTCCTGTTGGAATGTGTTCATGTAAACGCTGCTGCTCCCCCGAGGAAATGACACCCTTCCATCGGTCACTCTCAGGGCTTTTATTAAAGGTGTGAAGGGGGGCTGGGAACCTCTGGGGGCGGGAGGAGAGAGAAAAACCTTCCTCTCCCGTTGAAAGCTGGAATTGGGATCTGCTCACTGGTTGAGTCAGAGCCCACTCTGTGCCAGGCCTGTGCTGAAAGCCATGGGCGCGGAGACAGCAGACACAGGTTAATGCCAATGTCATCAGTGCAATTCAGCAATTATTTGTGTAGCATCCCAGGAAAGTATTTTGACCATGAGGAATTTACTTAACCCCCGAGAGCCAATTTCTCACCTGTACAAAGAGGAGATAATAAGCATGCTTATTTCACACATGCATTGGAAGGATGAGCTGGAATAATGCATGTAAAGTACTTAGTACTGTGCCTGGCCCAGTCAGTACTCAAAAGTGCTAGTTACTATTGTTATATATGAAGGTAGCGGCGTAGGGGCTGTGGGAAGGCAAAGACCTAGGCATTTATTAGAGAGTGGATGCAAAGTGCATCCTTCTTAGAAGCAGAAAGAAAGTCTGAGTTTGAGCTCAGTACCATTCATCTATTGACAGATAATCACTGAGTGCCTAGGTGCCGGGCACTGCCCTCTGTGGATGCAGCTGGGAGACAGGTAGACTTGGCCTTGTGCACAGAGACCTCAGGCCTCATAGGAAAGAGCAGGTCCCTAAACAGGCCCTTAGGTGGCAGGGTGGGCAGAAACACAGCAGGCACAGGCAGCTGCGGTTGCACGGAGCAGGGGTACCACACCCTAACTGGCTTCCCAGAAGAAGGCAATTTAGCCAGGCAAACATGTGGAGAGTCGGGGGTGGGGATGAAGGATGAGAGATGGGAGAGAGAATGTTCTAGGCACATGGAACTGCCTCTCAGAAGGCACAGCGGTTAAGAGAATGAGCTCATGGCAGAATAAAACTGAAATTGTAACCTCTGGTGGTGCTTAGGGAAACAGCTCTGGGATGGAAAGCCTGGGTTTGAATCCTGGCTCTGCTGTTTACCAGCTGTGTGACCGTAGCCAAGTTACTTAATCTCTCTGTGCCTCTGTTTCATCTTGTGAGAAATGGATATGTTCATTATAATAGTGCCCTTTCATTGAATTGTTGTGGAAAATGAATGAGATGATTTTTGTCCAGGGCTCAGCCCAGGCCTGGCAGAAGGTCACCATTCAATAACTGTTAAAGAGCGGTATATTATTCGCTGTTGCTGAAGATAAGGTCACAGCTTGGGGAGGTAAGTAGGGGTTCTGACTATGAAGGACCTTATTTTTATTTTTATTTAAATATATTTTTATTGATTTTTTTACAGAGAGGAAGGGAGAGGGATAGAGAAACATCGATGAGAGAGAAACATCGTTCAGCTGCCTCCTGCACGCCCCCTACTGGGGATGTGCCTGCAACCAAGGTACATGCCCGTGACAGGTATCGAACCTAGGACCTTTGAGTCCACAGGCTGTCGCTCTATCCACTGAGCCAAACTGGTTTCGGCTGAAGGACCTTATAATACATGTTAAGGATTTTGGACAAACATAAGACCAAAGAGGAACTAGTGGAGTGACAAGATCAAATCTGCAGTCATCCTTGGCCTCATTCCTGACTCCTCTCTTTCACACTCCACATCCAATTCATTAGCAAATCTCGCCAGCTCTACCTTCATAAGTCACCCAGCGCCAGACCACTCTTCTCATTTCCACAGCCACCACCTTGGCCCAAGCCATCAGCATTGCTGACGTGGCCTTCTAACTGGTCTCCCTGATTCTACCCTTGTCCCCCCACAGCCTATTCTCCATGATCCCACAGCTGGAGGGATCCTGTTAAAATGTAAATCAAATCGTTTCACTCTTCTGCTCAAACCCTCCACTGCCTCCACATCTCTCTGAGAGTCAAAGCCAGTCTTTAAAATGGCTTGCAAACCCCGCGAGGCATGGCCTCCTGCCAAATCTCCTCCTCTTCTCCTGCTCCTCTAGCCTTGCTGGTCTCTGTGCGCTTCCTCAGACACGAACTTGCCAAGCACAATCCCACCTGAGGATTTTGCACTTGCTGTTCCACCTGCCAGGAACAGCCCCGGGTGTCAGGGAGACTTCCTCCCTCACTTCCTTCACAGGTCTGCTCAGGGATGGCTTCCCTCCCTATCTTGTAACTAACAAGCCTCTCTCCTGCCTGTTTCCTCCTCTGCTGTTTTTCTTTTCAGGATAGTTATCGCTCTCTAAATACTCTATGTTTATTTGGCATTTCTTACTGGTCCTTCATCTCCGCATTGGACTGTAAATCCCATTTGGGCAAGGACTTTGCTTTGTTCATGGTTGAGAACAATGCATGGTACAAAGTAGGCTCTCAGTGACTATCTGTTGAATGAATGAATGAATGAATGAATGAGTATGCATCAGAGAAAGATCACTCTGATGCAATGTAAAGATCAAATCGGGTGGAACAGGGAATAGTGAAGATGGGGAGGGAGATTTTGCAGTCTTCCTGGAGAGAGTGGGTGGCCAGTTCATAGACGCTAAAGCGGAAGAACTGGAGAGCAGTGAGTGGTCTGGAGAGAGACTTAGGTTTCGTCTGCAGAATTTGGGGACTGTCTGGCTGCGAGAGAGAGGATGAGGTAAAGGATGGTGATGCTGCCCTTGTTCTGAGTTGGGCGTCTTGGACAGTGGTACCTATGGCTGAACTAGGGTGGGTTGGTGTGAGGAGTTTGTGTGGTGAGCCTCCCTGAGCCTCGGTTGCCTTATGTGTAGAATTGGGAGGACTCTATACCCCCCTTTTCTACTTTCTGAGCTGTTTGTGGAGACAGAGAGAGAAAAGAAATGGGAGCCCTGTGTATGAGTGTCCGGTGGGTTCTCAGATGTGAGGGAGCATTATTATTATTATTAAAGTGGATTTGGGGAGATTTGACAGGCAAGTGAGATGAGAACCTGTGCCAGAACCTAATCAAATGCCAGCTTAGATGGAAGCAAATGCCAGAAAGCAGGATTCAGTCAATAGATGCGGTGGGTGGTCAGGAAGGGAGAGAACACCGTGACCTGCGCTGTCGGAGGCGGTTTGGAGAGGGCATTTGTATGAATTCTGTAGTGAGGTGGGGGCAAGAGCAAAGATTGGGGTTTGGTCAGAAGCCCATGATCAGAGAGGCTTGGAGAGGTACACAGGGAGCCCTGCGATTAGGATGGATGGTGATGGCCACCATTGGACTCCCTCTTCCTCACCTCCACCTCCCAAATGAGAGAAGAGTGGGAATTCTCAGATGAAGGAAGTAGGAGGCAAATCTTGGGTGACTGGACCGGTTGGGGTCTGCCTCTGCCATGCCTGCCACCTGACCAGTTTTGCTCAAGTACCTACTGGGCGCCACCCACAGTGGGAAACACAGAAATTCACTTTCCAATTTATCAAGCACCTACTAAATGCTGAGGAGTCAGATGTGAATTTGTGGGATTGGTCCCTGCCTTCCAAGCTTTCAGAGTCTAGTAGGAGACAAGTGTTCAGTAGGTACATTCCAGAACCCCATGAGGTAAGTAGTCATCTCGCTGCATTTTGCAGGTGAGAGGCTCACAGATGTTAAGGTCACCCAATTGGAAAGTGGGGGCACCAGGATTTGAATGTGGGAAGTTGGCTCCAGAGCCCTGGTTTATAACCAGTGACCACACTGCCCATGGTCAGAGAGTCTGTGATTGGATGCTTTCAGGTGGTGAGGGACAACATGTGCAGTTCTGTTACCAGATCCCCTGTGATCTTGGACCCCTGGAGGTATTACCAGAGAGAACTTCAGAAACTGGGGGAACAGAGGGACCCCCTTAGAGCAAAAGGAGATTTTAGAGAGACGTCCACTGGTGGACACAGCTTCATTCTTGCATTCATTTGTTATATAAATAATTATTCCAGGCCTATTATGTTCCAGGCACTATGTGAGATAGCAGCAGGTAGGAGATTTATGTATTGTTTTGCTGAACAACTAACTATTGAGCACCTACTATGTTCCAGACACTGTGCTAAGCTGTGGAGGTACAATAGGAACAAGACAGACAAAACTCTGCCCTCTTAGAGCTTATATTCCAGTGGGGAGACAGAAAATAAATAAGAAATATAGATTTAAATATGTAATAGGTAGTGAGATATGGCAAGGAAAAAATATTCAGAGTTCTGTGAAGTAGAAATTTTAGACAAGATAGCCAGGGAAGACCTCAGTAATATGAGGAGAGAAAGGCAGGGCAGGCATGCAAGGCCTTGTTGGCCCTCATTAAAAAAAAAAAAATTTAATGAAAATATTTGGGAGGCCAGTGGAATTTTTGTTTTGGTTTCTGCTTTAGTGCAGGATCTTATTAAGGTGTTCCCTTGGGATCAACACTTGTGGAAGGAGGTTGGCATGGGCAGAAGGAGAAGTTGAACTGGGTACGGGCCCAAGGCCAATCCTATGGGGCACCCTGGGGTTAGTTAGAATGGCCCTTCAGAGTTGGCCAATGGCTTGTCCTTCATGTTCCATGTCCGTCTGCTCTTGGATGTGGAGATCCCAGGCAGAAGCAGGGCCTTGGACAAAGCAGTTCTCTGCAGCTCAGCCAGTTCTTGGAGGGGCGGAGAGCTGTGGCTATCAGCCCACAGCATGCAGCACCTGGGCCACCAGCCCTTCCCTGAGGAGAGGTCTGCTTGGCAGTGCATGTTGTCCGCCCCTGTATGCAGGCCTCTCTTAGTATTTATTCAGTGAAGGATTTAAATCACAAAATTTCAATCTGATTCATATATGATTTTTTAAAAAATCAATGTTTTTCATGTACAGGGAATAGATTGGGGGGGGCAGGGTGAAGTGGGGAGACAGGCTCAAAGGCGGAGGAAGCTGGGAGTGCAGGCAGGATCCCATGTGAAGCAGGGAAAGGAGAGTCTCCATGTGGCTCAGGTGGGCTCTGGGCCTCGGCACCTCCCCACCCCCAGCCATCTCTGGCATTCATCCCCAACCCCTGGTCACTTGTTAGAATAGCTGACAAGTCACCTTGCAATCAGAGTGATGTCCCAAGGGCATTCTGCATCTTGAGCCACAAAGGTAGTGGTGGTAGTGGTGGTGGCTTAAGTTCTGTGAAGGCCAATGAGCTATGGTGAGACTCAAATTCCTTTTGAGTCATGAGTACAAGATCTGAGGACACCACTTTCCCAGCCTCTGCATTTCCCCCTTGGCTTTCCATTTTATTCTTCAGTCTGTTTGCTAGATGAGTTTCCTTTGAAACAAATTCTTGCCTTGTCTTAGCTGAACTGAGAGGAAAGAAGATGCGTCTGCATTGGCTGGCAGGCCCTCCCCCACCCACCACCCCTGTCCCCAGACCCAGAGTGAGGGTGTTGGGAACCTGTCCCAGCCAAGAGGAGGAACAGATGGGGAGGGGAAACCTGGGGCAGCTGAGCCTCCTGCCTGGAGGGGAAGGAGGGTAGGGGGGTAGAGGGCTGGAGATTTCCTAGAGCAGCCGTTGGCAAGATGGTGGTGGTTTCTAACCGGTTTTTGGTTTCTGCTCAGGTGTGGGGGGTCTGGTTCCCAGCCCTGTGGGAGGGCTGGTTGTCTGGAAACCCAGGCAGCTATTTCTCCCCTTCACCAAAAGGAAGAGCCAACTGCATGTCCCACCCTGCCCCCTCTGCCTTAGTGCTAGGGAAGGTCATAGCTACATCAGGGTGGGCCAGACCCCTCCCTACTGACAGGCCCAGCTGCAGGAGGACAGGTTCTCAAACTGGTTTATGAGTGATGACCACTTGTTCTTATTTTCAGGAATTTCTCCCCCAGCTCATTCATAGCTGGCATATTTGCCTTCATCAATTTATTAGTTCAAATCTCAGGCCCTCCCTGGCCCCCTGTCTCAGAGAGCCCTCCCACTCCTTCCCTCTCACCTCACTTTTTTTGTTTCCTTAAAAGCACGTGTTACCATCTGAAATAATGTCTTTTACTGCTTTGTTAATAATTCCTTATATGTTTCCTCGGACTGGATCCATGAGGCTGGGACCTTCGTTTGTCTTGCTCATCTCTGTCTCTTCAATTCCTAGAGTACTGCCTGGCAGAGCACATATATGCGCTATAAATTATTTGTAAAATGAAGGACTAAAGTAAATAGAGGAATGCAATCCCCTATCACTCACTCCCAAAAAGGACAAGGAGAAAATCATATAAATGTGAGGGCCAGTCCTCTAAAGAGGAAAGAAGTAGGAAGGATTTTGCAAGCAGCCCTGTAGGCCTGTGGGCCCTCGCAAGGCCTCAGGCTGCCCACTGGGGGCGCCCAACCAAAATATGACTGCATCATCCCACAATTTCCAGAGCATCTGAGCCCCGCCGCCCCTCCTACCAGAGAAATGTCAATGCAAAGAGGGGGAATTTGCTCCTTCAAGTGTGACCTGGGGTTGGCGATGAATACCAGAGATGGTAGAATCAGCTAGA
>PVJN01048990.1:0-15397 GCA_004026805.1 Lasiurus borealis
CTAAGGTTGCCTTTTTTTTTTTTTTTACAGAGAGGAAGGGAGAGGGATAGAGAGCTAGAAACATCGATGAGAAAGAAACGTCCATCAGCCGCCTCCTGCACGCCCCCCACTGGAGATGCGCCCGCCACCGAGGTACATGCCCTTGACCGGAATCGAACCCGGGACCCTTCAGTCCGCAGGCCGACGACGCTCCATCCACTGAGCCAAACCGGTTTCGGCAAGGTTGACGTCTTTAGCCATTCTTTCGCAGAGAATAAAATCAAATGACAATGTGTTTTGTTTTTTTTTAAATGATCCCTCTTCCCCTCTGCAGGGCTTCACACTGGCACACCGAGTCCCTGCCTGACAACAGGACAGAGGGTTCTCAACGCTCGGCGGGTTTCCATTCCGACCGACGGGCGGCCGCCGGCTCTGCGGCAATCTTGTTTGGGGAAAACGAGAAGCTTCGGACGCTGATGATTCTCTTGTCTCTATTTTAAGCCCGCGCACAGTACATAAATTATCAGTGGCTACCTTGCTACGAGATAATGGAACACACACACACACACACACACACACACATTAGCTGCGAGAAGTTAAACACCCCAGGGCCAAGATCAAAGTAATTCCAAATCCTCCCTCACTCACAGCCCCAAGCCAGGCTGGGATCAGGCACCACATGGCACCCGCACTGGCTGAGGATGCTGCAAACGTGCCTGCAAGTGGGGTGCAGGCGCGGGGTTCGGGGGGCATCTGAAGGAAATGAGGAGGGAATGCCGTCCTGACTTGGGAGTGTAAATTCTCCAGCATAATGCCGCATCCTGCCATTTTCTTGCATTCCTGCCTCCTTCTTGGCTTTTAAAATGCAAAACCATCCCTGTTGAATGCAGACCTTGTGTCTTTGTTCCCAGGGAGGAAAAAATGGGGGACAGGAAGGGAAAGAGGGGGGTTTTCACACTGATTCAAAATGCCCTGCTTGGATTTTTTTTTTAATACATATTTTATTGATTTTTCACAGAGAGGAAGGGAGAGGGATAGAAAGTCAGAAACATCAATGAGAGAGAGACATCAATCAGCCCCCTCCTGCACACCCCACACTGGAGATGTGCCCGCAAGCAAGGTACATGCCTCTGAGCAGAATCGAACCCGGGACCCTTCACTCCATAGGCCGACGCTCTATCCACTGAGCCAAACCGGTCTTGGCCCTGCTTGGATTTTTAACTTAGGGCCCTAGCCGGTCCGGCTCAGTGGATAGAGCGTTGGCCTGCGGACTGAAAGGTCCCAGGTTCGATTCCGGTCAAGGGCATGTACCTTGGTTGCGGGCATATCCCTAGTAGGGAGTGTGCAGGAGGCGGCTGATCGATGTCTCTCTCTCATCGATGTTTCTAACTCTCTATCCCTCTCCCTTCCTCTCTGTAAAAAAAAAAAAAAAAAAAAAAATCAATAAAATATATTTTTTTAAAAAAGCATAATACCTACAGGTAACTGCACGCCATCTGGTAAGTCAAAACAGAGAGATGAGCGCAGAAGGGGCCATGGTGGGAAGAGGGCTCGCCCTGGAGTCTTTGAAGACTTTGGGGCGGAGGAAGGAGGGAAATCAGGTCAGATTCTGGAATGTGCTCTGACCACAGGGCAGAGAAGGAGCTGCAGGAGAGGAGCCTGGGATCAAGAAGGACGGCAAGGCCCTCACCGGTGTGGCTCAGTGGCTAGAGCGTTGGCCTGCAGACTGAAAGGTCCCAGGTTCCATTCCGGTCAAGGGCCTGTATCCTGGTGGTGGGCACATCCCCTGTAGGGGGCGTGCAGGAGGCGGCTGATTGATGTGTCTCTCTCATCGATGTTTCTAGCTCTCTAGCCCTCTCCCTTCTTCTCTGTAGAAAATCAATAAAATATATTAAAAAAAAAAAAAAAAAAGCGTAGCTGGTCCTCGTGGGAAGGGAGCATAGGCAAGCCTGGAGAGTACTGACTGCTGCACTCCCCAAAGGGCCACGTCCTTCCCCGGGTACACCACAGGACGCGGAATGCAATGCTGTCTGCATGACCGAATCCTCCTGGTCCCCAAGGATGGGTTACACCTCTAGGACCTTCCCGGAGACGCGGGAAAGCAGTTACATCCTGAGAAGAGACAGACGTCTCGGGACATCAGGACCTCGTTCCTCCCGGGAGCCAGCCCGAAGGGCCTGGGCAGGGGATGGCTATTTTTTTATTTTTTATTGATTTTTAATTGAGAGGAAGGGAGAGGGAAAGAGAGCTAGAAACATCGATGAGAGAGAAACATCGACCAGCTGCCTCCTGCACGCCCCCTACAGGGGACGTGCCTACCACCAAGGTCCACGCCCTTGACTGGAATTGAACCTGGGACCCTTCAGTCCGCAGGCCGACACTCTATCCACTGAGCCACACCGGTTTCGGCAGAGGACGGCTATGGACCGGCACCTCCGCGGACAGGCATCTCGGCCCTGTCTGGCTGCGACCTTGGGCAGGTTCCCGGACTTCCTCCTGCTTCTCGTCGCGGGAGAACCGGCCGACGATCTGAGCAGATCGATCTGAGGACGCAGGGCACTCACACTACGAAGAGGCCTGAGTGGAGACCTGCCCGTGCATAGCGAAGACTGCACCGAGGGCCGCGACTCACTCATTCCCTCATTCATCCCCACGCGGCCACCTCCGGCTGCAGCGCCTCCTACATCCCCCTGGGGCCCGCCGGGAGCCTCCCCGTGCTGCCGGGCTCCGCGGATGATGGATGGCGGACCGGAGGGGACCATCCATTCTCATTGAGCTCGCCGGGCCATCACTCATCCCACCAACATTTATTGAGCGGCCGCTACGTCTCCGTCTTTGTGCTCCCGGCGCAGGAGATAAATGATGAGCGCGGGCAGTACACTGTCCCCCTTCACGTCTGACAGGGAGACGGGTAAACGGATAAGGCGGATGCAACTTGGTCAATGCTAACAGAACGGACAGACTGTGATGGGCACACGTCCCAGGTGTGGAGGGGGTGGGGATGGGGAGGGGGGACCTGCACTGGGGAGCCGCTGTCTGCGCTGGGTCTTGAAAGCCAAGGGGGGGTAGCTGGCGCCCTCTGGTGAAGGGGCTAAGAAATAGGGGGGGGGTAAGAGGGGGGGAGAAGGGAGCAGTCACACCAGCTGGAGGGAACCTGGACCCAGGCTGTGGCAAATGAAGGAGTGTCCTCCACCCTTTCCCAGGGTCTGACAAGCAACACAATTGTCCTCCCAGCAGCCGTGAGCGCTCCGTGCAGCGCTGAGACCCAGCGCCGGCCCGGTGCGTGTGACCGTGTGACCGTGTGACCACTGGTCGGGAGCCACGGCGTCCGGCCGCTGGTTCTGAGCCGTCCCGCCTCTCTCCCATCACCACACCCGCCGGGTCTCTAAGAAGCCACGACCAGTGGGATGAGCCTCATGTGTTTTTTGTTTGTTTGTTTAAATATATTTTTTTATTTCTTTTTTACAGAGAGGAAGGGAGAGAGAGAGAGAGAGATAGAGAGTTAGAAACATCCATGAGAGAGAGACACATCGATCAGCCGCCTCTTGCACACCCCCCTACTGGGGATGTGCCTGCAACCAAGGTACACACCCTTGATTGGAATCGAACCTGGGATCTTTCAGTCCGCAGGCCGCCGCTCTATCCACTGAGCCAAACCGGTTCTGGCTATTTTATTTATTTATTATTATTAAAATATTTCCTTTTCTTGCCCGGCCGGCGTGGCTCAGGATTGAGCGTCCACCTAGGAGCCAGGAGGTCACTCACAGTGCCATTCCCGGTCAGGGCACAGGCCCGGTTTCCGGGCTCGATCCCCAGTGGAGAATGGGGCATGCAGGAGGCAGCCGATAGATGATTCTCTCCCATCGCTGATGTTTCTATCACTCTCTCCCTCTCCCTTCCCTCTCTGACATCAATAAAAAACATGTTTTAAAGAATAAAAGATTTCCTTTTCTGACACCCGGTCGCACAAGAAGCCTTCCGTCCCTTTAAACCCGCAGGTGCCCGTCTCTTTCCACCTGGCCCCGGTGCTCAAACCGTGCCGCCCGCACCTGTCCAACGGCTCCTGGCCTCACCTCGGCCTCGCGGAGGGGAGGGGAGCTGAGCCGCAGATGCTCACTTTGCAGATTGGGGGTCGGGGGAGAAGAAGTAGGGGGAACCCCAGCTGATGTGCAGGGGGAAGAAAGCAGGCAGAAGCGCCAATCTGGACCGTCCGGCCTGCGAGCTCCCTCCACTCCACTCGGCAGACCTGGGACTCAAGGTGCCCTTCACGCGGAGGGGCTACCGGCGGCCGGCGAGGCCGGGAGGGCGATGCTTCGCGCTCTCTATGACGTTAACCGTGTGCGTGCAGGGTGCTGTTTCATACATGTATCCTGGTGCCTGCGCCCAAGACAGATGTGGGTGAACTTTCTAAACAGGACTGAGTGCTGCCGGCGTGTTATTTTTCCGAGGGGCTCAATTTCCGAGCTCGAGTCGGAGTGAAGTGCTTGTCATTTATCAGCCGGGATGTTTTAAGTAAACAGCACGAGGCACTTATCCTCCTCTGCCACCGCTGTTGCAGCGGCGGGGACGTCGCCGGACACTAACCTGCCGCAGGGGGCAACCGGCACCAACACCACCCCCCCAGGGCTGATTGGGGGCCATGAACCAGGAATAACATCCACAATGACAGTCAGCTTACAATGGGCCGGATTAGACTCCCCTTTGTCCAGCTGGGGTGGCTCAGTCAGGTTGGAGCACCATCCCCTGCTCCGGGGATGGGTCGCAGGTTCGATTCCCGATCAGGGCACATACCCAGGGTTGTGGTAGGGGAGGCGACCATCAATGTTTCTCTCTCACGGCCATGTTTCTGTCTCTCTCTGTCCCTTTCTCTCTGAAATCAATTTTTTAAAAAATGTGTTTTGTTTTTTTAAAGAAAACTCCTTTAAAAAAAAGTGTGTCAAACAGTCAGCTCCCTGCCGAAACCAGTGTGGCTCAGTGGAGAGAGCATCGGCCTGCGGACTGAAGGGTCCCAGGTTCAATTCCGATCAAGGGCATGTACCTTGTTTGTGGGCACATCCCCAGTACGAGGTGTGCAAGGGGGCAGGGGGGAGTTCCGTTGGTTGGAGCATCGTCTTGTGCACCTAAAGGTGACAGGTGTGACTCCCAGTTAGGGCACAGACCTGGGAGGTGTGGTTGAGCCCCAGTCAGGGTGCATACCAATCGGTGTTTCTCTCTCTCTCTCTCTCTCTCTCTCTACCCCACACACCCCTCCTCTCCCTACACATCCTCCCAGGTGAGGGTTTAAAAAGATGAAGCACTTCGAAATCGGCCTGACAGATGACAAAGCACAAAAGACACGACACGATGGTGGCGCTGTCAAAGCAACAATCCCCCCACAACAAAGAAGACGGTTTCTGTCCTCGGAACGGAGCTCGCGACAGGAGGGCCGGCGGGCCTTGTCCAGCTGCCGTAAAACACCCAGCCCGCGGCGGGGGAAGGCACTTGACCTCTCCGGCTCTCAGCTCCACAACCATCACGTGGCCACCGGGGGTCTGGGAGCCCGAGATGGCTCTGTCTGCGCCACGCAGTACCTTTTATTTGTTGCTATCATTCATTTATTTTATTTTATTTTATATATATATTTTATTGATTTTTTACAGAGAGGAAGGGAGAGGGATAGAGAGTTAGAAACATCGATGAGAGAGAGGACATCGATCAGCCACCTCTTGCACACCCCCTATTGGGAAAATGCCCACATCCAAGGTACATGCCCTTGACCGGAAACGAACCCAGGACCCTTCAGTCCCCAGGCCGACGCTCTATCCACTGACCCAAACCGGTTTCGGCTGCTGAAGACTTTTTAAACGCATGCATGGGACTGATTGAATCTCACATCAACGGGAGGAGGATGCCGGATGGAGAGACCGTGGGGTGAATGTAAAACCTCAGACCAGTGCAGGTAAGTGTAGTAATGACTCGGGCCTTCACGTTTCATCTGGAAGTCAACCGGTCACAGAGACCGAAACCAGGAGGCGGACGCTGGCAGGACGCACGGGGAAGCAGGCAGCAGCGGACTCACCCGCCGGCAGGCTTTGTGAGCTTGCCAACTCTGGGTCCGAATTTGGCAAAGAAACAGAAAAAGGAGCCAGAAGGGGCAAATAGCCCAACGCCTTTAAGAAATGATGGGCTCTGACCCCACCTAGTGGTGCCGGAGCGATTCCTACACCGGAAAAGCAGCTGGAGATTTTTTTTTTTATGTATCTTACTGATTTTTTAGAGAGGAAGGAAGAGGGATAGAGAGTCAGAAACATCGATGAGAGAGAGACATCGATCAGCCACCTCTTGCACACCCCCTACTGGGGATGTGCCCACCCACCAAGGTACATGCCCTTGACCGGAATCGAACCCGGGACCTTTCCGTCTGCAGACCAACGCTCTATCCACGGAGCCAAACCGGTTTCGGCTAAAGATTTGATTAAAGATTTCCCCCCCCACCCTGAGTCAGCACTACCATATTTTCCGGCGTATAAGACAACTGGACGTGTAAGACGACCCCCAACTTTTCCAGTTAAAATACTATAGAGTTTGGGATATACCAGCCCTATAAGACGACACCCGACGTATAAGTCGACCCCCGACTTTTGAGAAGATTTTCCTGGGTTAAAAAGTCGTTTTAGCCAAAACCGGTTTGGCTCAGTGAATAGAGCGTCGGCCTGTGGACTGAAATGTCCCAGGTTCGATCCCGGTCAAGGGCATGTATATTGGCTGTGGGCGCATTCCCCAGTAGGGGGCGTGCAGGAGGCGGCTTATCGATGTCTCTCGATGTTTCTAGCTTTCTATCCCTCTCCCTTCCTCTCTGCGAAAAATCAATAAAATATATATATATTTTTAAAAAGTCATTTTATACGCCGGAAAATACGGTAGTTTGGTAATAAAGTTTTACTTGGTAAAAAAATAATATATATATATATATATATATATATACTAAAACGTGGACTTAGAATCTAAATTAGACGAAGCACAAGCAGGAGGACGGAAGGCATCATCCCGTAACAAAAAGATGAGCCAGCCGCTCTGAGAAAAAGTCAGTTCTGATGGATTTTTTTTTTTAAGACCTCAAATGCTGCAACCTCTGAAATCAAAATTCAACAAGCAACAGGTGTAGACGAGAAAGCCACACCGGCATGAGTAACTGGAGAGGTCCTCAAACACAAAGAAAAGAGAAAATGTTCAAAATGACACCCGGGGGACAAAAGAGGGGAGAGTAATCAGCGACGGCAGAAATTGGAAAAGAACCCCGGGCTCACAGTGGACCCCAAGCTAAACAGAGATCAGTTTACATATCACATCATTAAAAAAGATCCTTGAGCAGGAATAAGGCGTAAAGTTCATCGAATATCGGCTCATGATCACCTAAAAGGTCTACAATTGCGAAGGCTTCCTTCTTCACTGTCCACCGGCAAAGCATGACTACATCATTCACCCTTGACCTGATCTGTGGCACCCGTGCCCCCCACCATGGTGGCACTGCTTACAACCCCCCATGGGAGAGAGCCCAGCAATAAAATAGAGTCCATCTTTCTTCTGAAAGAAGAAGAAAAGTTTCTCAGTGGCCTCATGTAGACTACTCTTCCTACCTGTTACCAAGCAACAGAATCACCACCACCGCCCTCCTGGAATTTACAGTCTAGGACAGCGGTTTCTCAACCTGTGGGTCGCGACCCCTTTGGGGGTCGAATGACCCTTTCATAGGGGTCGCCTAAGACCATCGGAAAATGCAGATATTTACATCACGGTGCATAACAGTAGCAAAATTTCATGATTGGGGGGTACCACCCCACGAGGAACTGTATGCAAGGGTCTCGGTCTTAGGAAGGTTGAGAACCACTGGTCTAGGAGGAAATCCTTTGTTTGCCTAAATCTCGGGGGGTGTTCTAAAATGTCCCGTCCTGCCCTCGCCAGTTTGGCTCAGTGGATAGAGCACCACAGGCCTGAGGGCTGAAGATCCCAGGTTCGGTTCCATTTAAGGGCATCAAAAATATAGAGACAGCCGAGACCGGTTTGGTCTAGAGCATCAGCCTGTGGACTGAAGGATCCCAGGTTCGATTCCGGTCAAGGGCATGTACCTTGCTTGCGGGCATATCCCCAGTGGGGGTTGTGCAGGAGGCGGCTGATCGATGTTTTAACTCTATCCCTCTCCCTTCCTCTCTGTAAAAAATCAGTAAAATATATTTTAAATAAATAAATAAGTTATATATATGTATATATATGCACAACAAAATTGCACATCTTACTGAAAATACCAGCTGTCCTTCTCGTTCCCCCCTTCGAAAAGTTCCTTCCCTCACAGATGGCTTCCCGTCCCCGGGTACACCAGCGGTTAAGCCCACGGTCACCCCACTTGGGTCTGTGGAAACATTTGGGCTCTCCACCCGCACCAGGAGGAAGGCTTTCCGTCTCAACACGAGATAGCATCGGAGTCTCGCCCGGCTCGGTTCGGGAGAGATTTTTCACTGTTGGCTCTTCTGCCCCGTGGATGGAGTTATCGCAGTAAAATTCCAGCCTCCGATAAGCAGCAAGAGAACCGTTTAGCCTCCTGGCAAATTACACGCGGCACCCAATCTCTCAAAATGACAAATACCGGGTCTTCCGCGTGGAAAAACCCTCCAAAGCACTGAGCCAATTGTGCCACGCAGCCAGCAGTACGAGGAAGAGATTCACCCCCTGGAGCCCTCTCCCCCCTCTACCTCCCCCCACCTTCCCCACCCACCCCCACCTCCCTACCCACCCCAGGCAAAGTCTGAAGTCATTAACATAAGGTGACTCGATTTGTATGTTAACTCCCACTGGTTCTGACATTGACTCCTTATTTTTATATATATATATATATATTTATTGATTTTTTACAGAGAGGAAGGGAGAGAGATAGAAAGTCAGAAACATCGATGAGAGAGAGACATCGATCAGCCGCCTCCTGCAGGCCCCACAGTGGAGATGTGCCCCCAACCGGAATCGAACCTGGGACCCCTCAGTCTGCAAGCCGACGCTCTATCCACTGAGCCAAACCGGTCTCGGCGGCTCCTTATTTTTAAAAAAGCCACCTATATTTGCTCTGGATGAAGCTAAGAATTCCACAAGAACCATCTCTCTTATTCTTTTTTTTTTTTTTCCCAAATGCATTAGCACTTTGTGGGGCGAGTGCATAACATCATAATGGGGCAGGAGAGTGAGACCGATGGCTTCTCGGAAGCGGAGTTCACTCGGTCGTCATCGATCACCCGGCCCGTTCCTTTCCGCGGGGCATCTGAACGTCATTTACAACCAGGTACGTTTTCACTGGGAATTGGAGGTGCAATGAGATGCAACCGCCTGACAAATCACAGCATGCCGGGGAACTGGGGAGGGGGGACCCGGGCCCCCTAAAGCCAATTACTGCCCCTTTCTTTCTGTCCAGCCCACCGCCTTCTCCCCGTCCTCCTCACAGCCTTGCGGGGTCAGTAATGTTCTTTCCATCTCAGTCACGTGGAAGCTGAGGTCCCGAGAGCTGACCTGTCTCACCCACGTTTAGCTGGAATCCGATGACGCCCGAGTCTGTCTTATTTCAAAGCCCTTTCTCCTCAGCGGCAGCATCACTAGAGGGTTTATTAGAAATGCAGAACCACACATCTTACCAAGATCCTTGGGTCACTGATGTGCGCTTTCAGGCTGGACAGACTATATATTTTATTGGATTTTTTAAATATATGTTTTATTGATTTTTTTACAGAGAGGAAGGGAGAGGAATAGAGAGCTAGAAACATCGATGAGAGAGAAACATCAATCAGCTTCCCCCCACACACACACACACACACTCCCTACTGGGGATGTGACACAACCAAGGTACAGGCCCTTGACCGGAATCGAACCCGGGACCCTTCAGTCCGCAGGCCGACGCTCTCTCCACTGAACCAAACCGGTTTCGGCAAGTTTTTTTTTTTCTTTGAGCACTTCACATATGCTCTGCTGAGAAGTCAGCCGTTAATCTTACTGGGATTTCCTGGTAAAGGGCAAAACCATTTTTCTCATGTTGCTTCCAAAATGGGCTCGTTTTCGATTTTCAGCATTTTTTTTTCTATGCTGTGTCTGTTCATCCTCCTTGGCGTGAGGTGAGCTTCCTCGACGTACAGGCCATTGCTTACTAGCATGGCTACTTGAAAACCTTCTCCTTAAATCTGACAGCGGGGCACACTCACAAGCAATTTCTCCTGCTAGCTTCTTCCCTGCTTCTCTGCACCCTCATAATTTTTGTTGGAAACGAGACATTTTAGATAACACATTAGATCTACTCTTGGGACTGATGCCCCCTCCTCTCCAGGGCTTGTTACTGTTATTTGCTTCTTTGTTTGGAGGCTGGCTGGCTGGTTTGAGTGAAATCTTTCCCGCACACAGCGCGGAGGCTGATGCTGCTGCTCCTCGTGAAGGCACACCTCTGGGCACATCATGGGTTTTAGAATCACCCACGTTCTCTTTCCCTATCGCACCAGCTGTCCCAGTCCACCCACTGTGGCGTATTGCTCCATTAGCCTATACACTAGTAGCCCTGCGCACGAATCTCTGCGGGGCCTGGTCGCTCTGCACCCGCTGCCTGGAGGCCTATCTGCTGCTGGGCCCAGAATGCTTGCCTCGTTGCCAGGGCAACAAAGCAACAAAGCGTCGCCGCAGCAACAAAGCAAGCATTCCACCAGGCCGCTCGTGCGGCCCGCTTTCAGGGGCTGCCCCACGGGGACTGGGGACTCCGGGGGATGGAGGAGTGAGGTGAGAGGACTGGGCACTACCATCTTGTGGCTATGGGTGCCTCCATCTTTGTGACTGAGTGACAGTTAATTTGCATACTGCCCCTTCGTTAAAAGGGCGATATGCAAATTAACCAAATGGTGGACCAGCTGCTATGACGACTGGTTGCTATGACACGCACTGACCACCAGGAGGGCAGATGCTCAATGCAGGAGCTGCCTCCTGGCAGTCCGTGCACTCCCACAGGGGGAGCACCGCTCAGCCGGAAGCCGGGCTCAGGGCTGGGGAACGGGCTCAGGCATGCATCCCGCTGACAGCGGGACTAAACCATCAGTCAGACATGCCCCAGGGGCTCCTGGACTGAGAAAGGGCGCATGCAGGCCAGGCTGAGGGGACACTCCCCCCCACCTCCAAGAGTCCACAAATGTCACGCACCGGGCCTCTAGTTTTCCATCACGCTCTGGGACATACCTTGCTCTAGGAAGCAGTCCAATCAACGGGAAATAGTTTCAGTGTTTGACATTCGTTCTGGCCCCGAGGGCTCCTCCTAGCTGTCAGATTCCCCACGTCTCTCCTGCACACCAGCTGTATCTTATGCAATCCTCACAGACCCTCCCAAATGCCTTCACCAAGCCCTCCTCTCCTGCTCCTGAGTTCCCCGAGGCAGGAACTTCTCCGTACTCCGCCGCAAATGGAGTCACTGCCTCGGAGAGAGATCAGAAGCTAAGGTATGACTTCACTCACACGTGGGCTATACAACTGGAACTTGTGAACGCACACAGCAGTGTGGTGACCGCCAGAGGGAAGGGGTGGGAGGGCAGGGAGTCCTCCTATACGGAGACAGGAGGAGACGTGACTTTGGGTGGTGGGCACACACAGCAATATACAGATTTGGGAACAAAAAACACCCCACACCTGAAACCTATATGTAACATAGAAATCCACACCTGAAACACACATGTAACACAGAAACCCACACCTGAAACCAATATGTTAAATAGAAACCCAACCGGAAACCATTCATGTTGACCAATATCATCGCAATAAATTTAATATATTTTTTAAAAAGAAGTTCAGGGCCCTAACTGGTTTGGCTCAGTGGATAGAGCATCATCAATCGGCGGACTGATCTCTGTAAAAAATCAATAAAATATATTTTTTTAAAAAAGAATGTTTAAAAAATAAAGCTGGCTTCTCCCTCTGGGCAACATCGCTGAGCTCTGGATGGAAGTGGGGATGGGGACACACCAGCATGGGGTCCTCTCGGTCTAGCTCTCCTGGCGGGGAGCAGCATCTCACGAGCTGTGTGGGGCACGAGGAAAGGGGCCCAGCATTCTCCGGGTGCCACGCCCAGGGCACAGCCCCTCTTCCCTAAGTAGGAGTCGGGGCGAAAGAAAGAAAGAGGCTCCATCTTTCCACTTCACTCGCTCCGTCTCACAACCAGCAGCCTTGGGCAGGATAAGAACCTGGAAGTCCTGCCGAAACAGGTGTGGCTCAGTGGATGGAGCGTCGGCCTGCGGACTGAAAGGTCCCAGGTTCAATTCTGGTCAAGGGCATGTACCTTGGTTGCGGGCATAATCCCCAGTAGGGGGTGTGCAGGAGGCGGCTGATCGATGTTTCTCTCTCATCGATGTTTCTAACTCTCTCTCCCTCTCCCTTCCTCTCTGTAAAAAATCAATAATATATTTTAAAACAAAACAAAACACTGAAGTCCTGCTCCTCCTCCTGGGAAGAAAGCCGCCAGCCTCGGCGCTGAGGGGCGAGGGAGCCTGGGCTCTGAGGGCAGCAGAAGGATCTCTCCACCCTGAGCCGGGAGCAGGGAGGGTGGGGCAGGCCTTGGTTCAAATGCCACAGATTTTCACCTCCCTGAGGGAATGTTTACGTCTATCCCAAAGATATAGTTTTCCTGATTTCAGAGAGGAAGGGAGAGATAGAAATACCAACGAGGAGAGAGAATCAGTGATCGGCCGCCTCCTGCACGCCCCACCCCGGGGATGTGTCCTGACCGGGAATCGAACCATGACCTCCTGGTTCATAGGTCATCGCTCAACCACTGGAGCCACGCCAGCTGGCTGTTGATGTGCATATATATATATATATATGTATATATATATATATAAAATATATTTTATTGATTTTTTACAGAGAAAAAAGAGGGATAGAGAGTTAGAAACATCTATGAGAGAGACATCGATCAGCCGCCTCCTGCACACCTTCTACTGGGGATGTGCCCGCAACCAAGGCCCATGCCCTTGTCCCAAATCAAACCTGGGACCCTTCATTCCGCAGGCCCACGCTCTATCCACCGAGCCAAACCGGTTTCGACTGATGTATATTTTTAACAGATATTTCTTCCCTGGATGCACGCCCCTCTCATTCCTAGAGGGTTGAAAGTGTTTGTGTTTTTTTAAATAATTTTGACCAGTTTCACAGAGAACCAGGTCAGTGGAACTCCTCAGGCTGCAAGTTGGCTTTTGTGCTTCCCGGGTCCAGCTACAGGGGCTGGGAGGCTGCAGCTGAGACCGGCTGGCCTGCAAGCTGCAAACGTTTATTCTGGGGGCCTCGACAGAAAAGGTTTGCCGAGACCCGGAGCCCCGACCCGGGTCACCGCTGCCCAGGCCGCTGGCCCCCAGACCGCACTGGGGGTGGCAGGGGTTTAAATTACTCGAGAGACAGGCAGTACCCTGTGGGCCAGGCGCTTGCTTCATCACCCCATTCCCCCATCTGGTTTGGGGGCGCCTCCCTCACTGGGCGGTTGTGAGAAAGAAATGTAGGAAAGTCTGCCACTTTGAAAGCATTTCAACCAACAACTTCTCATCGTGCCAACTGGGCAGGAAATTTAAGTCTGAGACATCCTCTATTTCCTCAAAGAGGTTTGTGGGTGTTTTTTTTTTCCCTCCAGAAAACTTAAGTTTTAGAAAAGGGAAACAAAGTACAGACTCCCCAATAAGACGAGATGTCTTTCTTTTAATACCCGGGGCACACACACATGATCTAATGCAGTGAAAACTCTAAGAGCAGCGGTTCTCAACCTGTGGGTCACGATCCCTTTGGGGGTGTCCAACGACCCTTTCACAGGGGTCACCTAAGACCAGCGGAAAACACCTATTTCCCATGGTCTTAGGAACCAACACACCGCTCCTCGGTGTAGCAAAGTGTAGCCATGTAGTTTCCTGTTGTCCTAGGAAGACTGTTGCCCATGCTACACCACCATTCAAGACAAAAAATTTCATTTATTTGTCATTAGAAATAAATACTTCACAATATATAATCACATCTTGTTTTTGTGATTAATCCCTATGCTTTTAATGATGTTCCATTGGTAACCACGAAAATGCATCCTGCCTATCAGATACTTACATTACAGTTCATAACAGTAGCAAGATCACAGTTACGAAGTAGCCACGGGTATAATTTTATGGTTGAGGGGTCACCACCCCATGAGGAGCTGTCTTCAAGGGTCCCGGCCTTAGGAAGGCTGAGAACCACTGCTCTAGAGAGGAGAGCTGGAGCTGAAAAACTAGCATCTGCTCCCGCCCATGCTGGGAGCCGCTCGCTGGCAGCCACAATGAATGAAAAACTTCCAGGAAGTGCGCGCCCGAACCCCAGTGCCCAATGGAAAAAGACAGCCCGGGCGGCCGTCCTGGATCCGAGGAGGATCTGGGCCTTAGATGGCTGCTCCCTTCCGGTTCTGGCCACCTCTCTCTCTCTCTGTGTGTGTGTGCGCCCCGAAATGATCTATCGACACAGAATCCCTCAAAAGTCTTCACCTCCACTGGTGTGACCCCCGGGCCGGGGGGTGCCCCTAGTCGGTGCCGCCCTAGGGGTCCTCCTACCCCCCCAGGAGCAGGCAGGAATTCCTCCAGGCTCCCCCGTCGTCGGGGCAGGCGGGCCCGCTCACGCTCACACTCACCTCGCAGTTAAACTCCATCTCGGCGTCCATGGTGACGATCCGCACCGTGAACGTCTTGGGCTGCTTCCTCTTGAGCGAGCTGAAGCTCATGCGCGAGGCGATGGCCCCGGCCATGACGCGGGGGCGCGGGGGCGCGGGGGCGCCGGCGCCGGGGACCCTGGCGCGCCCCGGCCTGCGGCTCCGGCGCGGGTTAGCCCCCCTGCAGGAGCCGCCGCGCAGGCCTCAGCGCCACCACCATGGTGGCCGGCCGGCCGGCCCGGGGACTGTCGAGGCGGCGCGGGCCCCCAGCCGCCAGCATGGGCCGCGAGGACCCTCTCCCCGAAGCGCGGAAAAGAGGGGAGTCCCCCCCGGGCCTGCGGGCGTCAGGGAGGGAACGCGAGCTGCGCGACCGATGGGGCTGGAACCCGCCCGGCTCTCCGATTGGGGGGAGACTCGGCTCGCGGGGACGCGGAGGTCACCAGGGACCCGGCCCTTTAGACGGCGGCGACCCCGATCGCGTGCGCGCGCGGCTGATGGAGACCTCGGGGGGGGGGGGGCGCGCGCGCAAGGCGGTCCGGGCGCGCACGTGCGCGCGTGGCTGTCACCGTGCTCGCTCCGCGCGCGCCCGCGGGCCGCGTCCCCCCTCCCCGCCTGCTCCCCGCCTGCTCCGCGCCCCGCCCTCGGGCCCTGGTTCCCTGTGCGCCACGCAACCTAACCGGCCGGGCGCCGCGCGATTGGAGCAGGGATCCCAGGGAGGCAGGACGTCCCCTCTCC
>PVJN01048991.1:0-15396 GCA_004026805.1 Lasiurus borealis
GCTGCTTGACTGTTGATACATGGGTAATTGCTTTCAGTAATGCAGGTTAAATGTGACATTTAGTGCTTAATAAAAATTATCAAGGCCAAAGCCGTTTATCATTCTTACACTTTGGGCTGTCACTTCTAAGGGGATTCTCAAAATTCATTTGAATTCTTGAGAAGGAGACAGGCTACTCTATCGCAAAGCCACTGCAAGGACAACTGGAATTACTGGAGATTTCTTTCTTTTTTCTTCTCCTTCCTTCTCCTTCCTCCTCCTTCTTCCCCTTCTTCCTCCACCCCCCATTTCTTCCTCCTCTTTCTCCTCTTCCTCCTTCTTTTAAAAGATTTGTTTGTTAACAAAAAGCATTCTAAATTAACCTACCGAGTGCTGTGCCTCCTCCTTTGTGTTGAGTGTGTTGGTGAATAATATATAATCAGCTGCTGTTGTGTACACAAAGCATTTAAAGTGGATGTACTCCTCTGCACCTTCTGAGTGGGGCGTGGAGCTGAAAGTCACTCCCTGGAAAGAGCATAAAGAAGAAAACCTGAAAGGGAAAAGACTGTGTTGGCCTCACTTGATATCAGCCACAAAGGTTTTAAACAGAGAAGGAGAAATTGCTATTTAGATCAAGACCTTGGGGTTCCTCGCTGTGATTTTTTTATTTTTTGTTTTTTTAACCAACAATGGAAACAATTTGAGAGCTGGCCTTTGGCAGAAGCCACTTTTCAGAAATAAAGGTCCCCAGAAAGAACTTCCGGAGCTCACATGGGCTTTTCCGGACGACCTGCTTCCAAAACATGTCAGACATGCTGACAGGCAGCAAAAATCACAGAGCTTTGGGCTTCTTAATAGTAGAAATCCTGGAATAAATAGCTGTGGTTGAGAATCCTGTGAATGCAGTCACCCTGAGCTTGAATCTGTCTCTGATTCCTTTCTCCATATGCTCATAACATTTAGGTCAAGTGCTATAGTGTGAATGTTTGTGTTCCTCCAAAATTCCTGTGCCGAACTCCTAACCCCCAAGGTGATTGTATTAGGAGCTGGGGCCTATAATAGGTACTCAGTTCCTATAGGTGGACTTCATGATGGAATTAGTGCGCTTATAAAAAGAGGCCCCAGAGAGCTCCCACCCCCTTCTACCACATGCAGACACAGGAAGTTGGTTTTCTGCAAGCCAGGAAGAAGGCCTCACCAAAACCCCATCATCCTGGTACCCTGATCTCAGACTTTTAACCTTCAGAACTATAAAAAAGAAATTTCTGTTTTTTGCTAGCCAGCCAGTCTACGGTGTTTTGTTATAGCAGCCTGAACAGACTAAGACATCAAGTAAAACTAGTTTTGTCTTAAAATATTTGTGATTCCTCTAAGGCAGTGCTCAGCAAACTGCGGCTCGGGAGCCACATGCTGCTCGCAAGCCTCATGCCACCTGCGAGCCGCAGTTTGCCACTCTATTGACTAATGAGTTTGCCAACCACTGACCTAGACTCTCAATAATTACAGGCTGTTGTTCCTTGTGATTAAGCCCCTATCCCAGTGGTCAGCAAACTCATTAGTCAACAGAGCAGCAAACCACAGCTCACGAATCACACGTGGTCCTCGAGCCACAGTTTGCCAACCACTGCCCTAAGGTCACTGGAAAAGATGTAGCAGAAGTTAAAGGTTTGGAATCGCCAGTCAAGTTTGAAAATCATACCTAAGCAAAATAGGAATACCACCAATTCTGTGTGGTATTTCATAATAGCCCAAGCTAACTAAGACACCCTGAAAATATCCCTTACTCAAGTCTTCAAAAGAAGTGCCTTATTAAACAACTTAAACTATTAGAGAGTCAAGTGGGTTACACAATGGCCCAGGATCCTTCGAACATGCCCAGCCTGCCATGGCACTGGGACCCTGGCACTCTGGGTTAGAACAAAGAAAACGAACAATTTCCAAAAACAATATGAGGAAGTCAACCTCCTGGTCACCTGCATTAAAGGGAGGCAGCATTGAGTTTAATGGTCCATTAGGTCCCTACTGGGTGAAAAGTGGCCTGCCCTATACATTTTCACAATGCCACAGTTGACTTCAAGGATTCACCTAGTTATTTGAACCTCAACAAAAGGATTTCAAAGAATTCCACCTCAATGAAAATTATCTTTCCAAGCCACACATATCCCCTAGTGATCCACACCCCAGAAAAGTAGAGGGCTACTGGGGCACAGATACTAGTTGGAGGAGCTTTCCCAGTCAACCTCTTCCAAACTTGAATGTTGATGACTCAGAAATACCCTGGAACACACACAGGCCTCTATTCTCTATGTCAAAGGACCTTGGGACCTTCCAGGGAAAACCATCCACATTGAATCTAAAGGTCTGTGACACCTACACATTTCAAATTTTGCTGATGCCGAAACCGGTTTGGCTCAGTGGATAGAGCCTCAGCCTGCGGACTGAAAGGTCCTAGGTTCGATTTCGGTCAAGGGCATGTACCTTGGTTTCAGGCACATCCCCAGTAGGGGGCATGCAGGAGGCAGCTGATCGATGTCTCTCTCTCATCGATGTTTCTAGCTTTCTATCCTTCTCCCTTCCTCTCTGTGAAAGATCAATAAAATATATATATATTTTTAATTTTTGCTGAGGTTCAACTTCATATTACAAGCTGGGAGGAGTTGGCCAAAGGGAGTTATCCCTTGAGAATGAGCCTAGCCCTACCCTTCACTCTGCCTGTGTTTTCCCGGAACCTCTCGGGGGTAATAATTTGATTAGGGGTTTTTCGAATGACCTATATCTTTTCATTTAAACTTTAAATACTCTGGTGTCATGTTCCTCCCATTTCTAGTGAACACTAACCTTCTTAAGAACTTGCTAAACACGGGATCACTGTCCCAGGAAATAGAAAGTCCATAAGGATATACAGTATACTCAATATTTTGCATGCAGTTTTTAGGGTAAACACCCTAAAAGAAGACCTGCTGAAAACGGTGCTTCGTAAGAGGCCCTGTTATTATGGCATCTTACAGTTATACACGGCAAGGCCTCCAGGTGCCAGCAGCCTCAGTAGTTAGGGCCTCCTACCTGCTGTTCAGAGGATTTAGGGCAGCAAGCAGAAGACTCTCATTGAACTGTATGAAACACAACCCTGAGTTTACAAAAGCCACTAAACATTTTCTTCTTGACCTCTTGTTTCAGATTTGATGTCTGCATTTTCCCTATATTATAGAGCGAGTGCAATAAGACATTGCTTGCAGGATATTCTCTTTTCAACAATTTCTCCTCCTCCTTTTGCCACCCTTTTTGCAAGAACACTGTATATCAGCAACCCCTCAGGGAAAAAATAATTTTGAAAAATTGTATAGTGGATGCTAAATGACTTAATGGGTAGTAAAATGGCTTATGCTTCTGAGACTGCTATTTAAAGACCAACTTGACATTTTATGTAAAATGAACACTAGTTTCATAGCATCATGGGACCTTACCCAGCTTTTCTGCCAAACTTGCTATTTATGGAGGATGTATTTCTTCAAAGCAAGTTATACCTACTCCTGAGGCTCAGCTCTGGTAGACAGCGGATCTTTTTAACAACCCCAAAGTAGGTTGAGAGAGAGAGAGAGAGAGAGAGAGAGAGAGAGAGAGAGAGAGAGAGAGTATCTTCAAATTTCAAAAGGTAACCAAAAATTTAAGATGAAATTGTAAAGATAATCCCCGTGTGCTTGCATGCATTGCAAATTGAAGATGGAACTTCAAGTTATGGGAACACTTGGGAATTCATTCCGACCACCTGGCAAAATCCTGAGTGCCAACCTATACCTCACCCTAGACATCATAGACACTCCTCTTCAATCCCCAGGATCCACCTCCCAGGCATCTCACCCATCTGTCTCTCTATTCCCTCTCCTCAAGGCTGGACTCTCATCATTTTTCTCTCTACTTCTGGTCCTGCCCCTTTTATTCTATTTCCAAATTTTCTCCATAATCACCTTTCTAAAATACAAATCCAATCATGTCACTCTCAAATGCACATTCTTAGATGGTTTCCCAGTGTCTTCTACATAAAATCTGACATCCTATTGGGACACCTCAGGCCTTTCACCTTTGGCCTTTGTTTTCAGTCCACTTTTTGTCACTCAACCATGCTGGTAGACATTTCCCCCTCTTGCTAACAAAACTCTGACTTTGGGAGTTCTTTCCAATCCCTTGCAGCCCAGGTGGCCATGGGATACATTCTAGCCAGTGAGATATAAGCAAAAGTCTACACAAGACCTTTGAGGAAGCTGTTGCTTTTCTCAGACAATGGGACTTACATGACTAGTCCCTTTGCTCCCTTGTTGGCGTGAACAAAAATGTGACATCTGAATAGGAGGACCTTCTCACACCATGAGGTAGGAGGCATAGGGATGAAGGTCAGCATGCTAAGGATGGAGTGAAAAAATAGAACTCTAGGTCCCTCTTGACCTTCAAACAGCTAAACTAGTGCCAACAGCTGTCTGCTTTCAGACTTCTTGTGAGTAAATTCAACCCTATTTCGCTTTTGCATTACTTGAAACCAAATGCCATCTGACTAATACCCAGTCACACTTCTGGCTCCACCTTATGGATTTTCTTCTTCTTTTTTTTTTCCTTTTGTTAATCCTCACCCAAGAATATTTTTCCATTGATTTTTAGAGAGAGTGAAAATAAGGGAGTGGGGGAGGAGAAAGAGAGAAATACCATAGATTGCCTCCCATACATACTCCTACCTGGGCCAGGGATTGAACCTGCCACCCAGATATGTGCCCTTGCCCTGGAATAAAACCCGCAACCCTTTGGTGCATGGGCCAACACTCTAACTACTGAGTGACCCAAGCCAGGGCCTGTTTATGGATTTTCTTAGACTCACTGCACTCTCTCATGCTTCTCATGGCCTTAACCCATGCTCTTTTCTATGCCCATAAGAACTTTGCTCATCCTCCCAGGTACCCTTGAAAGCCCAGTTCAATAGCCTCTACCTTGGGAACACTTCTCTGACTGTAAGGCTTATAATCACCTCTATCCTAATGTTATTAATTTCATATTCTATCTCTCTCTCCTAGCAGATGAGTTTTGGGGGGACAGTAATTCTTTGCCTTTTACACATGTGTGTCAGAATATTAGCATTCAATAACACCTAGTGAATTGGACAAAATAACAAAACCACCAGGTAATAACAGAAGAAAATTAAAGAAATTAAAAGAAAATTTCCTAGGTGGTTGGAAGATGGGAAGAGAAATCCATCCAGTGCCTCAGACACCACACTGCAGCTATTTGGTGTCACACAACAGTCAGAACACAGTTTTGAAAATGCTGATATCAAGAAATTATAGAAAAAGAACTTTAAAATTGAAAGTTACACCAGGAATGAAAATGACCAGGAGCAACTATACTGGCCTACTTGTCAAAATTTACTCAAAATGCAAAAAGAAACAAAACCCAACCAGAAAAACATTCCTCGCTCTCTTTTCTTCAGACAGGGCAGGTGCCTCTCTGCTCACAGAATCATGGCAAAATTGTCAATGGCATCCAAGACTATTCTCATTTAAAAGAAAGAAGGAAGATTAGTTGCAAGCACTCTGATAATAGTGACCCCATATTAAACTAATACATGGCGGTGATCTGGACCAGACTCAGTAGGATTGCTTTCCTGACAGAAGATGTGACATGTTTCTTCTTGGCACAACACTCCTCCATGGCTAAACTGTTCCCTACAGACATTATTGTTGAGATTCTCATTACAGAACACTTTCAAACGGGGATTGCCAAATAGATCCTATTACAAACTCCCTCAGAAAGAATGTTGAACAGGCTTCCTTTGAGATAGCATGAGGAACAGTGGGCAAAAGAGTAGGGCCTTTTTAAAGGCTAGCTCTGTCTCAGATATAAATATGTATGTCTTACCAATGTTGTTTAAGCAGCTTCTCAAATTTCCTCATAGAGGAAATAGAAATGATAAACCTGTCCTACTCACCTGAGAGGGTTCTCTTGGAAGAACAGATGAGGTCACATATGTCAGAGCAATCTGAAAGTGCCAGCTACTATGGGGAGGTAAGTAAGCCACCATGGAATTGTTACTGACCCACGAAGATGACTAGGCAGGTGTGATTTTTCACCATGAGCTGTTTCCAGGCTATAAATGAAAGTACACAACCACCTTAAAGAAGCAAAGTAATATGGAGGTTAAGAATGCAGGCTCTTAAGTGATAGGCAGAGGCCATTGTTCCTCTCCCAAAAAAACAGGCAGGAGGGTGCCATATTTGAGACTCCATTAACTTGGCTAACATTGTTCACCCTGTATGGTGATTCCCTGATGTCCACCCCACTTTAGGCCCATCCAAGCTGTTTGCAGTGGCTTATCTTTAAAGAGCAGTACAGGAATTCAGGAACTGCAGGCATGGTACACTTCCTGACACCACACAACTGGCATTCCTCATGGGCTCCTGAGTCCCTTGATTGATGCCTGCACTGTGACTCTCATTGTGTGCACCATACTGTGTGATCAGGACCACATAGGATCACTTGATTCTGTTCTGCATTCTGGCTGCCTTTGCACAGTGTCAGGGATCCCATAGGCCCTCAGTTATTATTTGCTAAAGAGGAGACCCAGTGTCAAATCACCCAAAGCTTTAGACATCAGCAGAAGCACTCCTAACCCAATGCATCTGTTTGTCAGTCTTCCAATGTTCCAGTTGCCAAATAATGATCTCTTTCCTAGGAAAAGGGAAGGGAATGGGACTGAGAATTTTTTTTCTCTTTTTTGATGATAAAGGATGGAAGTAATAGGAATTGAATGACCAAACTAGTAGGCAGTGTTGTAATGATTCCTCACGCTTGACTTCCGTACCTCCTATGTATTATTCTCCATTCCATCCTGTTTTATTTACAGTGCTGTCTTCTCTCCATCACCACACACAATGAAAATACAGGCTTTGGAGGTTGATGAGGGCACTATTTACAGACAACTGAAATTCACAGAACCAAAATAGTCTACTATCTCAATAATTATAGGAAATACATTATAAAATGCTTTGAAAGAAATGAATCAAAAAAAGCATTTTTAAGTTAAAAATATCCACTGCTACTAGTACATGTAAGAGTAAAATCAAAGGCAATTTTATAATGAATCAACCAGCTTACATTTTCATCACTTTTTTATGAAGTGTGATTTTAAAATTCTGATTTAAGTCATCAACAAAATATTTATTTATACAGGGGTTGACAAAAGTAGCTTTACAGTTGTGAGTACACAGCTATTCTTGTATTTTTATTTATTTATTATTGTATTATTTATTATTATTAACCTACTTTTGCCCACCCTTGTATATTTTATAGAATGAACATATTTGAATGATAAGCTCAATGAGAATAGAGAATGCTTGGAACTATAAATAAAATCAAAAGGAAAACTATATATACATATTATATAAAAATGTATGTGACTACATGCAGACATAAAAGGAAGATCACATAACTGTTACGTCCTGGAATGACATATGACAAGATGGTAAATATCATTTCATCACATATTTAAGTGAGAGAGTACTGGTAAAGGTAGGAATTTAAAAAAAAAGAGAGAGAGAGAGACACCTAGAGTTGATCAAGTAACAAAAAGAACCTATAAATTAATCAAATCTCAGAGGCAGTTCTGCCCAGATTCATGTCCTTATCGGATTTTAAGTTCCAGAAAGACGTGGGCCAAGAGCATGATGTCAGGAAGATAGAGACTGCCCTATATACATGAGCAGGCAGCTGATTCAGTGGGTCTCGGTCCAATTAGACCCAATGTTCTCTTTTATAACTTTTAAAAATAATCTGCTATACTATCTTAAAAAGAAATAACAGAAAATGAAATGGTGTGCACTTTATTACTCATTGTTTCAAAAAATCAACACAATGCCCTAATAGAATGAAAGGAAGATAATCATAACAGAAATAAAATGTATTCCAACAGGGAAGTCCCTGGGATAACCGTACCGAGGCATAATAAAGTCATCCCACATTTGCACTGATAACTGAATGGCTGAGACTGTGACAACTACCAAAATCAAAGAGGACAAACATACTCATGGTGATTCAGATGTGACTGATGTTCTCATCAGTGAGCTGGCTTTCCGAAATGGTGACCAACTCTTGGGAAAGCTTCAAATAACAAAGAATAACCTTCCCTCTAGTTAAGCTTATGTGTATTTCTGGAAATTTTTGGCATATTTATTCTATTCCTTTGATGAGCTCCCTCCGCACAAAATAGGCAGGAGGGTGCCATATCTGAGACTCCATATATTAAAGCTATACAAAAACGCTTTGAAAAATGGTGAAACTCAGATACTTAGAAACAAGGTTTTCACCTTCATAAAGGGACATGAAAAGTGTGTATCACGAGGGCCATTTCTTCTTGGTGTAGAATTATCCTGTGTATCACACAACATCTCATGACTGTCAGGGAGGCCTTCCCCTCAGAGCAGTGACTAAAAATGCCCCTGAATGTCTAAACAGCTCCCCAGAGGTCATACCTTCATTGGAAACAGGCATTGACTACTCAGTATGCTTTGGCACCAGTGGAAAAGTTGGAGGTGAGAAAAGCAAGACAGAGGGATGAATTCAGGAAGGAGAGAGTCAGTAGAGACACCTGAGGCAACCATTCAAGGGAAGAACAGAGCTCAGAACAAGGCAATATCACCTCCTCCCTGTGGTTACTATGCCCCCTTAAAAAATAGTGAGGCCAGCTCTACTCCACAGCACTTACATAACTTCTAATGGCAAAGAATTTCAGCTGCGTCTGCCACATACACCAGACAGCCCCGAGGAAAACTCCACAGAGCCCACTGGTCACCACGGGATTCAGAGATCAAACATTTAACCTCACAAAGCATGCACCTGGCCATCCCAGCTTCATAAATCTAAAGAGGCGGTATTATATGCTTCCAAATCTTAACCTGAATGATATTTAAATGTAATAAGTAATTTGGGTATAGTGTCAACTTTGACTTGAAACGATCTACTTAAATATTCACTTTAGAATATTCACTGGTTTTACTGGCTTCTGACCTGGTTCCCATAGAACCTGGTTCTGTGTTCTTAATACAGAAATCACTAGGCTGCTCTCTGAAGTGATGAGCATAGCAAAGGTGAGCAGGGCTGTCACCAGGGAGGGTTGGAAAGGAGGAGCAGGAAGACTCTTCCAGCTTCTTTCCTTAAAAAGATTGAAACACAAAAGTGATAACTGTCACCCTGGGTTCCCAAGCACTCAAACTATTTCCCGGGGATCACCAATAAAAACATTCAAAATGTGTGAAAGAATACATATTCTGCGAACCACCCAAGTGTGCTGTCCTTCAAGGTGAAATATTGACCATAGCCTTAACACAGTCAACATTTAGTTTTCAGGTCAATACATGCGATGGGTGGTCTCAACCAAAGTCAATAATGTCTTAATGGTCAGGCTTCACTCTATTGCTATGAGAGATTGGCACTGACAGCTTAGCTGACAAGGAAGAGCACTGCCCGGCAGTTCTTACAGGAGGGTAGAATCCTGGCCAGTGCGCCAAGTGACTCATTAAGATGTGCTTTAGGAATTATTAGTGTTGTTCTTAAAAAAGAAGGTGGGGAAAAAACAGAGAGAAGATGAACAGGGTGATCAGTGAATAAAGTTTGAACAACAGAAAATATATCTAGTGATAGAAAGAACTATTGCCACCAAGCCTCAGATTTGACTGATTCATTCATCCATTCATTCACTCACCCATTTATTCAGTAAACATTTTTGTTGTTGTTAATGCTCACCCGAAGATATATTTTTAGAGAGAGAATAGAAGGGAGAAGCAGGGAGGGGGGGGGAGAGAAAAAAACATCAATGTGAGAGAGACATATGATTGGTTACCTTCATCCCAACTTGGGGATTGAACCTGCAACCCAGGTACATGCCCTTGACTGGGAAGGAATTGAACCTCAGACCTTTTGGTGTGCAAGCCAATGCTCTGACTACTGAGAACACCAGCCAGGGCATTCAGCAAACATTGAGGCTCCATCATGTGAAGGCACAAATCCAAATGCTGGAGATATAAAGATGACTATGCCCTTGGGGAAGTGGTCTGGTAAGCAAAATGCTGCAGGACATGGTGTGAGGAAGGGATCTTCCATGGCACCAGGCAGAAGAGGATCCCACAGAACAGGTGAGCCTAGGAGGATCAGTGGGCAATCTCCTGCAGACAGAGGAACAAGGGACATGGGAATGCATTCCAGAACTCAGGATAATATTCCAGGCAGAAGAAATACAATGACTCAGCAATATGAGAATGTACTAACATATAAATTACTCCAAGTAATTTGGCCCACCTAGAGCAGAGGAGACATCAGAAAGTATTAAGGCAGGTTTAGAAAAAGAAAAAGGAATTGGTTCAAAATCATCTTCATGCCTTTTGAACACTATCTTGTGGAAGATGAAGAGATAAGATTTTAATCAGGGATTCACAGAATAAAAATTTCATTTTCAGAATCCAACCCTAACAGTGAGAGGCTGGACTGGGAAGGGAGCAAGAATACAGACAAGGAGGCAGGTGAGCTGATTGTAGCAGTAATCCTATTAAGAAACAAAGAAGCACTGGGGAGGGCAGAGGCCTAGGGGATGGAGGGAAGGACATACTCAGGTGATATTTCTCACATAGAAACAGACCACTGCGAATAACTTTCTCATAGAAACAGACTAGAAGGAAACAGAGCAATAACAAACAGTAGTTATAGGTGATTTTCATTTATTTCTTTATAATTTTTATAGTTTACAACTGTTCTGCTATAAACCCATTGTTAAATTTATAATAAGGAGAAAATAGTACATGATGAAATAATTTTAATATCTATATAGTATAATCGACAAAAATTTGCAATGACTATTGGTGAATCAGTACAAGGAAGAAAAATTGTTTAAGATGTCTTCTGAGATCTGGCTAGAAGAGAAATGCCATCCAGTGAAATGGGACTTGGACAAGCAAGTTTTAGTAGTATAGAGTTATGAATTTGCTTTGAATTGATGTTAGGGTGGCAGTAAGTCACCAACTGAAAATGTCCCCATTCATTCTTGAATTCTAGATTCAGAAATGAAGTCTGGAATGAGGGAGAGAGATTTTGTTTTTTATTTAATTAATGTAATTTTTTTTCTTTTTTGTAAAAACAAAACATCACTATATCACATCTTCAACTATATATTAAAAGTAAAGTAGAGTGAATACAAACCCAAACACAATGTGTGTAGAGTGTAGATGAGACATTAAATCTAAATACAGGATTTCATTTACTGGGATGACATGGGTTAATAAAATTATCACTGGGATGATATCTATAATAATAAAAGCATAATATGCTAATTAGACCAGACGTCCTTCTAGATGTACTTCTGGATGAAGCTGGGGCTGTGAGGGAAACCGGGATCCTGGGTGCCTGCTGGCGGTAGGAGGGAAGCTGGCAACCAGGGGAAGGAAGGAATATTCTTGCATGAATTTCATGCAATCGAGCCTCTAGTTGGTTAATAAAATTATATAGGTTTCAGGTATATGATTCTACAACACATCATCTGTATATTGTATTATATGTTTATCATCCCAAGTCAAGTCTCCTTCTATCACCATTTATCCCCCTTTAGCCTCTTCTACCTCCCCACCCTCTTCCCTCTGACAATGAACATACTGTTGTCTGTATCCAGGAGTGGGCCTAAGCCAGTGGTCGGCAATCTCATGGTCAACAGAGCAGCAAACCATGGCTCTCAAGCCACATGTGACTCATAAACCATCAGTTGGACATCTCCTGAGGATTCCCAGATTGTGAGAGGGTTCTGGCCAGGCTGAGAGACATCCCCGTCCAGTGCACAAACTTCATGCACCAGGCCTCTAGTACTATATAATGTATGTTTTAATGGAAAATGTCTTAAAATTAGGTACAGACTAAATAACTTCTTTGTCTTTTCAGTGTTTGAATAATGAGAGTATTCTATGAAAGCACATTTCTATTGCAGTGTTGAAACACAAAGCCTTATATCTTCAGGCTGTAAGCTGTCCATTCTCACATCCTGTGCCTCTTCCCTCCTCTTCTAAAAACATAAATGAAGAACAGTGAAGACTAAGAGACAAACTATGATAGGGTAGGGGTGAGGGTACTGTGATCCTGTTCCTGTGACAATGCAGAGATATGCTCTGGGTTTTGGGTGGAAGGTCATACAGGTACACACACTCTCTAGAATATACATCTGTCATCATTGCCAAATGAGTTAAAGACAGGAACATTCAGCAGCCACATTTCAGAGTCACATGGAAAAAAAAAAAAAAAAAAAAAAAACGCCAACAAACTTGCCCATCACCAAGAACCACTCAGCAAAGGCTGGGTTGCCTTCTAATTAAATTAGCTTCTACCTGAAGCTGGGAGGCAGCCTCAACAGAGGTGACAGGGAGCCCCTCACTCCAGGCAAGGCTAATCTGCACAGACTATGAGGTCACAGATGGAGCAGCCCGGCTCGATGAGCATCAGCTGCAAGCTTCTCAGAACCTGACTAACACAGCCCAACCACAAGGCCAGCCTGAGACCTCATCTCACCAGACATGTGGAGATGTGCTTGTCAAAGGACAGCATGTTTCTTTCCTGAGGGAGATTTTTCTCCTTAACCTAAGGAAGCAGAGGCCATTTTGTTTTTATATAATTCATACCATTTTTTCATGAGAACTAAGCTTATCAAATGTTGCTTTTATTTAATGTACAAGCCCAGATTTCCAAATGCAACTCACTGAGGACACACCTTAGCTGTCCTCATGGTCTACAAGACTCTAGGCAAGATGTTAGTTTAGACAAGAGGGAAGACTGTGCATGCATTCTCAGAATCCATGGAGAACATGAGATTTGGTATTAGAATTTGGTGAGGCCTTATATTGTTAACAGGTATGGCTGGGAGTGAGATGGATCATACAGTGTGAAGCAGACATCCTTAAACTTTAATTTCACAAGAATTTCTGGCAACTTTGTGAAAATGCAGATTCTGTGGCAGGAGGCTTTTGGTGGGGCCTGAGACTCTGCATTCCTAACAGCCTCCCAGGGGTTGCTGATGCTGCTAGATAGAGGAACACACTTTGCACATGTAAAGACACTCTTCTTTCCCAAGTGGACAATAATTCATCCTCTAAAATCCAGATGACCTTTCTTAACCCACCCACATATGCTAGAGAAGCATCCCTCCTCTCTCCTTGGGATCCATCATCACATCAGTGTAATTCCCATGTGGCGTTACAATTACCAATTTATAAGCTCCCACCCCAATAAGCAAGAGAATCTTGTACATGGGAACCATGAGTTTTTCATGGAGGAATTACCAGTGACAATACCTGGCATCCTGATGTTCAATAAATGTTGGATAGAGGGATGGAAGGATGGAGAGATTGATAGATGGCATGGGTGAGTAAATGGTTGAAAGGTGAGGGATGGAGTTTTAAAAGCCTAATTGAAACTCTGCCACTAATTATACAATCATGAGCTAGTCTCTGAATCTTCTCATTTTCCTACTCTATAAAATAAGGGACATGACCATTTCTAAAGGCTTCTTCAATTTGGCTATTACCATAATAAAAGTTAAAATTTATTGACAGCAAACTTGGGGTTTAGAAAAACTGAAGGTGATGAGCCTTGGATTCTAGGCATTAGAAGAGAGTGACATCTGTATTGAGCTGGATGTTCCTGCATCACTACCACCCAGCCAGTGGCTGGAGCTGATCCTCATGCAAACAGTCAGTTCCTCGCCCTTAGCTGGTTCCTGTAGGACCGTGGTCAGCAAACTGCGGCTTGCCAGCCACATGAGGCTCTTTGGCCCTTTGAGTGTGGCTCTTCCACAAAATACCACTCCCTGGGCGAGTCTATTTTGAAGAGGTAGTATTAGAAGAAGTTTAAAAAAATTGGCTCTCAAAAGAAATTTCAATCATTGTATTGTTGATATTTGGCTGTGTTGACTAATGAGTTTGCCAACCATGTGTGTGTGTGTGTGTATGTACACACACAATATATTGTATTATATGTTCACCACCCCAAGTCAAGTCCTTCCATCATCATTTATCCACCTTTTACCTCTTCTACCTCCCCACACTTCCCTTTACCTCTGATAATTACCATATTGCTGTCTATGAGTTTTCTGGTTGTTGTGTTGTTTTTTATTTAGTCCATTACCCTTTTTCACCCAGTCATCCCAATAAATTCAGTAAGAACAGTAAATCTTCGATTTTGTGGAGCTTGATATAATGGACTTTGGATTTAAAAGACCAGATTTCTGGTCCATATGTCATATGTAAAAATTAATACCTTGTTCATTTTTAAATGCTTTTAACCAAGATTTGCTTGTAATTAAATAAGCTTTTTTTTTTGCTATTCACTATCATTTTTAAAAAATTTTAGCAAATAGGCCGTATGTTAAAAAAGCACTAATTTTACCAATGAAAATAAATATTACATTTCTACAACTACACTCTATATATTTAAATCCAAGAGTCATTTTGTAAACAATGTTCAGCAAATGATTAGCACGTGATTATACCACATGGAAGTTGGTAATTGGTTCTGTGGTCACATGGCATGACTTTCTGCAGCAGTTTTAATATGTTTCAGCCCATGTTCCCAACTGTGGTGAGCCAGACCCCAAGCATGTGCATTTGTTTACTCAAGGTGACTGGAGAATGTGTGCATTTACTGGACTTATTCAGTATAAATTTAAAATTACTATAATACCTATAGGAAACTTTTCTGAGAAAGTAAACTTTTCATACATATTTATGTTAATTACATAAATGTGTCTACGTAAATAAAAACAGTTGAGCAAATTAATTTGTCATTTTTTTTATCATAGGCATTCAAAAAACCTACTTTATTATAAAACAAACTTTTAGCTTTACTGGAAGCCCTTCACCTGAATTAGTCTCTGTTATACCAAGGTTTTATTGTAAAAATAAAACTAAATTAAATTTCATTTTTAAAATATTACCTCTGAAGCTACATAATCAGAGAGACACTTCTATGTGACCATGATGTTGATCTAACTATACCTTGTTCAATCCCATGTATTTTTTTATTCACAGGAATATGTTATCACTACAGAGACAACACTTCAATGGAACCTCCTCCCTTTAGCCTGATTAACTATAACATCCCCATAGAGCAGTGGTTCTCAACCTTCCTAATGCCAAGACCCTTTAATACAGCTCCTCATGTGGTGGTGACCCCCAACCATAAAATTATTTCCATTGCTACTTCATAACTGTAATTTTGCTACTGTTATGAACTGTAATGTAAATATCTGATATGCAGGATGTATTTTCATTGTTACAAATTGAACATAATTAAAGCATAGTGATTAATCACAAAAACAATATATAATTATATATTGTGAAATATTTATTTCTAATTACA